>CAKAKQ010038046.1:0-10788 GCA_916700675.1 Helicolenus avius
GAGCACGACTGCAGCTTGTTAGCGTCAGCCATCTAGCTGCTACATTAGCACCACTGTAGCTGTTTGGCTTGAAAGACACAACAATTAACCATAATATCGATATAGCTACATTTATTATGTACTTTTTAGTTTGGCTATCATGGAGGGGGCTGGCCTTATGACGTATACTGCAGCCAGCCACCAGGGGGCGATCAAGATGTTTTGGCTTCACTTTTGGGGAGCTGTCGTGTCGTTATTTCAAGATGAACGTGTTTTCAGCAAAAAAGCTCTGAACTCACTATACACTACCTGCCCAGCACTAAATGGCATACAGACAAAGTTAGCAACTAGCTGTTCAACATAGTGGAGCATTTAGCTGCTAAGAGGCATACTTATACTTCCCTCAGGATTCACTGGATACCAAAACGAAGCTAAAGGGAAAGAATATTAGACAAAACACAACTCAAATGAATAATAATGTTGCTCTGTGTTTTCCGGGTGTTAAATAACGTAAGCCATATCAACATGGTGAAAGTGTGTCAATATTGGGATTACGGCTTGTTGCCAGGTGGCCAAAAAATGGATCAGTGCAGGTTTAAATAATTATCACTGGGAACTGTCATTATAAAATATCACTTTCAAGACAGACAAACAAGAATAATTTCCAACAAAAGCGTTCCTTTAAATAAACATGTTTGCATTCATTTGTATTTATGGCCTGTAATTGTTTATTTGTGATAATTTACTGCTTCACAGGTTCACTACTATATCTCAGTCTCGGTTTTCATGCATTGCTAATGCCTTCCTGTGTGCTGAGCTTGTTCTCTTTCCCAGGGCGTCAAATACCGAAGCTTTGTATGGTTCTAAGCGTCTTATCAGATATTGGGTAAAAAGGCCGATAGACCAAAAACCTATAGTTGTCAAACATGTCAAAGAGTACAATTAAAAGTTGAGGCAGCATTTGTTCTGTACAAACAGCCACACCTGGCCCCTCAGCTCGGGCTCCAGTTTCACTTGAACAATCTCACCGTCCTCTGTGTTCCCACAGAAATTTGAGACCGTACTTATATATTTAGAGACAAACATGCCGCTGTCAGCGTAAAGTATTGCCAACCTTGACACCTGGGGTCTGTGGTGATGTCATGGTGGTCGATGTGGATGTGTGTGTTCTGTTTGTATGCATGCACTTAGCTGCCTGCATGATAATTTTAGCGTATGTACATGCTTAACAGAAAACCCAACTGAAACAGAATATTTTTTCGTGCTTTAAAGTGACCCTAATAAAGTCGGAGATGATTTTTGATCCAGATGCTTGAAGGACTTAGCCTGCCATGTGTCCTCACGGCAGTCTTAGCGGTGGACTGTTCTCACAGATATAACCTGACGAACATTTTGGAGAGAATTGTATGTTGACGTCAAATCAAGAGTTTTTGGTGTCTCACTGTCAATCAACCGACGAACAATAAATGCTCCAAAGGACATTTTTTAAAAACCCACATCCCAGAAGGTATTATTCTGGGAAAAAGTGCTCTTTTTGTCTCCATCTTTAACCGGATCTGTATACTACGGCTATACCCTGGTCATTTGAATATAAATTTGCCCTTTATTTTACGTGTTTTCTTGTGTAAACTTTTAAAAAATGTATTTTGTCAAACATAACCTCTCAGTCAGTGGTGCCTTCTATCCTAAGCCGACTCTACGTTTTTCTTGGCTTCAATATTGCCCCTTTGAATCCAACCATTATCCAGTTACTGTGTTTAATACTCCTTCTGCGAAAGAGATTAATTTCAACCTCCTCTGCTACAGTAACCAAACACATACAGGGAGGGGAAAATTATTATTAAAAAAAGTTATTTAAAAAGTGACAAGCGATGACAATGAAGATGCAAGGCAAGATTAACTCAGGGGAAACGAGTAGTAAATGCAGCTCATTAACTCTCTCCTCCTCCCCTCCGTCTCCCTTTTCATTCAATCACTAGAGGAGAGGAGACACTCCCAAACTAACTGCCCATTGGCTTATAGGCATTTGGGAGAGATTTTAGCAATTGAAGAGGGAGGGAGAGAGCAAAAGTCACTGGCAGTGTGGAGGTCTGTCAACAGGTGGCAGAGGGAGAGAGACGTGGTGACGTTCAGCCCTTCAGAGAAAAGAGAGAAAGAAAGAGAGCAGAGGAGGAGAAAGTTAAAGAAAACCCTCATGGGTAAGGCAACATTTTCATTTTGTCATTTTCTGTGATTTAAGCATGGGACTTCATTTGTACTGTACTCAATATGTCTTTTTTATTGAAGTTTACTGGTCATTACTCGTCCAATTAACCTGTAGGTGTGTTACCATTTCAGAAGTGTTAATTTTAGCTTTTGTTCAGTCCAATGCAAGATTTAAAGTAATTTCTTTTACTACATTTCTAAACAGTTGACTAAATGGAAAAAAAAAAAAACTTTGCTGACAGTTGTTAGAATTGTTAATTCTGTTGTGCTAAGAAAGTGCTTGTTTGTCTACATCATCCCAAAGGGACCAATTACCTGTTTTCTTCCCTTTTGGTACTCTCAAACTGTCTCACACTACAAATTTTATCTTAGCTTTTTCTCAGCTTTTCTTTCTCTCCATCCATTTAAATTCTCTTAGACGTCTTTCCCTCACTCTACCTTTTCTCTTTATCCCTGTCTCACCTCTTTTTCTATATCAACCAGGCTATGATCAGGTAAGATCAGGTCTTCATCTGCAGCCTTTAACCCCGACTCTGTTGTCAGATTCATGGCGGTCTAAAGTTTAACTTGACACCTGGAATTTATAAAGTGTCCGGGACTGAAACTCCTCTTATGTTAGTTTGGGTTTGCATGGCAGCACTTTGTCTATAAGATAGTTGTAGAAATATTCAGTCAGTGATAAATATAGTTGTGTGATGGGGTTTGACACACTGAATGCTCAGTGTAAAGTTGTTAAGTGTGACATGTTTTTTTACTCTCACAAAAAACATTGAAAGCGCTGTACTGTATATAGTTCAGTGGTGGAAAGTAACCTTGTACCATATTCAAGTACAGTATTTAAAGGTGCTATTGATAACATTGATAACATTCAACCACTAGATGTCGCATTCTCCCGCCCTGTTAAATTGCATTTACTTCACAACAAGTCGTTGCTAGGCACTTACTGTCAATCTCAGCCATTTATCCGTTTTCTCCACACTGACGACCCAGGGATACCACGTGATACCAAAATCATTATACTATTGGCTCACAAGCTTTGTTAGAAGTGGGAACCAAACAGCAAATATCTTCCACTGAGATAAACAAAAATTAATTTTGGACCCGCCAACATTTTTAAAATCATTAATTCACAATCATAATTTTTTTTTTCAGGAAAAGCCATACTTTTATTTGGTACCTTTCTAAAGGCTCTGAAGATGTTTTATTTTTTAGAAAATATTCCTCTACATTAAAATGTTATCAATAAGACCTTTAAGTATAGCTATATTTGTGGTGCTTTTACTTGAGCATTTTTATTTTATGCTACTTTATACTTCTATTCCACTACCTTTCAGAGACAAATATTGTACTTTTTATTCCATATTTATTTAACAGCTTTAGTTGCTAGTTACTTTACGAGTTAAGATGTTACTTACAAAACATATACTGTAAACATTTAACACAACATTCCCACAATATTGCATAAGTCAACAGATTTATTTCCCCTTTGGAGCAGCTGTGACAGCCTTTAATTTCATTACTATTTATGATTTGTATATCCAGTTCCACATTGTATTGTAGATAATCCTATATTGGCTGTCAACAAAGCTGCCAGCACAAATTTGTCTCTCTGATAATAACATAAATATTTATAATAACTGTGTGGCGGGGTTCTAGATATTCTCACAGGGCTGTCGATCCAGTAGATTTACCTTTAATGCTACTGTGCTGGCTCAGGGAATACACAGAAGCCCTCGCAAAATGAGCTACAGATGTGGGCCCTCAGCCATGCAAAATGATAGAGAGACAGAGAAAAGAAAGACACACACGACCCTGAGTGGGTGGCTTATAGAAAAGTGTTCAGATTGCATAACGTGACGGAAACCTCACCACCTTTTTTTCATTTACATTCACTGATTGAAAATGTCTCCTGGGCACATGAAAGCTACTCAAAACACTTTTTATTATTTCAAAAACCTATCTCTGTCTAGAATTTAGGCTTTGGTTTTATTAATGCTCGGGTTGTGTTTTTTTTCTTCTCAGTTGGTTAGGTTTTCATCTGACAGCCCCACTAAGGGGGATGGAGCCTCTATGGCTCTGATGAAGCGAGGGCCTTATCGAGGGCTACTTGTGGTCTGTGAGGCAGCGGGAGGCAGACAGAATCGTGACGATATGAGCTCTGCTCTCAGACGATAATTGCTTTCAGCTTCGTTTTATTCATTTTTGTTTCCCCCCGTTTTGTCTGCAAGCTGCTGCGAAGGAAGAAAAAGAGGAAGGGAAAGGAACGTCCATGAGTTTGCAACCGCACATAAACCTCCCCTTCTTGTCATCCTTGTCGGTTTGGTCCAATGAGATCTGCCTCGAGTTGAAACCTGGCGAAACAGTCGGCCTTTGTCTGAGACTTAATGGCTCTCTGGAGAGGATAGGGCATGTGCACAGACTGACCAAGTTTTCTTCTTCTGCCTATCTCTTTGTGCGTATATGTATTACTAATACAAGTATTGTTTCTACAGCTGTTTGTCTTTGTATCACTTGTGGTCTCCCACTCCCATTGCCTCTTTATCTTAAGTGCATTCACTGTTTCCAAATCTCTGAGAGAATACAGAGATTTTTAGAAAGACACATACAGCTTGTCAAGAAGCTTTCAATGAAAGGTGTCTGTGGAACCAGACAGCATTGTCTGTAGGTGATTAAATTGCTTTTGTTACATGTGGAGGCAATCCCCCCTCGTCTCTGTAAGCTATAAATGACAAGTTTCACACACATACTGTGCACACATGGGCCGAGTCCCACACACTCCTTTCTCCCGTATAAAACAGTGAACACACATCAGAGGTAGTCCACAAACATTTTACAGGCCCATTGACATAGCTCGGCTTTGACATGGAGAAGTTATTATCAGGAAGGAATTTTTAACTGTGTTTAAGGACATGTTGAATTGTACTTGAGGGTTTGGAAGCCAGGTTGAAATGCTATCTGGATGGCCGATGTGCTGATTGAGAGCGTCCACTGGACTGAAGCCACTCTGTTTTCCTGCTTTAGTCTCATGTATGTTGACTTGGAGTGAAGAATGACAGTTAGAGCACGAATGTGCTGGACACTGAGTTCAACATTTTTATGTAACTGGTCCATTGGAGAATATCCAGTAAATGCCTTCTGTTTTTACAATGTGTCAGCTGTGACAGCTGCATACATTCAGTATTTCATTCAGTGGTACCTAATCTTTGTCCAACCACCTGCTCCCTTCATCCTTTAATATATCTCCAAGTAGCCTAGACGTGCATACCATACTAGAGGATATAACTCTTCCATCCATCCATCCATCCATCCATCCACCCTTCCTTTAATCCACCCACCCATCCATCCATCCATCCACCTATCCATCCGTCCAACTATCCTATATCTCCATCTATCAATCAAACTATCCTATTTCTCTATCTATTTCTCTGTCCATCCATCCATTCATCCATCCATCCAACCATTCTTCTACTCCACACCTGTCCACACATACCGTAAATTCCGGACTATAAGCCGCTACTTTTTTCACACGCTTTGAACCCTGCAGCTTATACAATGATGCGGCTAATCTATAGAGTTTTACGGGCTAACGGCCCGGCTAAAAAGCACTGCTCGTTTTAACGGCCCAGCTAAAAAGCACTGCTCGTTTTGGACAGCACAAATTCACCTCGAGACGAAAGTGACACTGAGAGCGACAACGACAGAGAGACTGAGAAAGTGTGTGATGAAGTCATTCTGAGGCTGTTCAACTCCGACACTGAAGAAGACGACTTCAATGGTTTCAGTGCGCAGGAGGAAGATGAATATAGCGATCAGTGACTTTTCTGGTAGGCTAACGGGCTACGGCTAGTAGGCTGGTTATTTTTCAAACCAGCAGTGTTATTGCCATGTTACGTTACTGTCGTTTAACTGCCGTGTTACTGCTGTATAACTGCCGTGTTACAGGCATTGTTCAGAAAACAAGCATTTCCTTAATTAGAAAAAAATTAAAAAAACTTTATTTGTACCATCTTTCTGTGTAAATATCTCATGTTACAACGTGGACACCTGCGGCTTATAGACAAGTGCGGCTTATATATGTACAATTTTTTTTTTCTTTTTAAATTTAGCTGGTGTGGCTTATATTCAGGTGCGCTTAATAGTCCGGAATTTACAGTATACTTGGAGATATTTTTGAAAACAGATATTTTCCTCTACGTTTTGGCCTCTCATCCACAAGCAAACAGCATTTTATGTCCCTAAAATGAAGATTTTTGAAAACGCCTTCTAGGTGCAAATCTTTCAAAACTCAATTCATGCATGCCCATTGTTGCTTTGTATAATGAGCATGCACCAAAAGCAATAACAACAATGGCGGACAACCGGTTTGTTAGCATTGCTAGGTCTAATGACTACTTTACATCTTAACTCTGTATTGCTGCACTACTTCATTGACGCCAAAGGAAAATATGCTCACTGAGCATGCTTAGAATCTTCTTCTGTGGTATTTGATGTATTGTTTTGTGTGGACAAAATCTTTTTTTTAAAGGGAGAGGGGAAAAGATCAGTTTTCAGAAATATCCGTATACATCTGTATAATAATCTGTATAATAATATCTGTAAATATAGATAGAACCTCATCCATCCATCCATCCATCCATCCATCTCTCTGGCAGTAACTCTGAAATGTGACTGCCCCACTTCCCTCCCTATTCCCCATTTCCTCTCTCCATTAATCCCTCCATCTGTCTCTCTTTCCCTCACCGGGACATTCTTAGCACTCAGTAGCGGCCCTCTGCTATGCTTGGAAGGTCACAGTGCCATCTCCTCCAAGAGAAATAAGAAAAGCGCCTGAAAATGGCAAGCATCAAATAAAAACCTTGACAGGGAGCTATAAACATGCTTGTTAGGCATCTCAGTGCGCCAGTGCTCAGTGCCATTCCACATGGCTATAGTAGACTGCCTATAATGTGGCTAACTGCTAGACTGTCACCGACTCAAACACATGCTCTCCATCATTCCCTCTCTCACACTCTACAGTCTCTTCATCTCTATTTCCCTTACTTTCCGTTTGTCTGTCTCCATCTCCTTCTCTTCATGTCTCTTTTACCTCATCTCTAGTTTGCCCTCCACAGTCTTGGCCATTGATAAAACAGCCACCAAAGTTTTGGACACCACATAGGGTCAAAAAGGCAATTTCCCAGTGATGTCATAGCTTGGATTTCTTGCACAGCCACCAGTCTCCGACCTCAAGCTTTTGACCAGCAGCAATCACATAGACAGCTAAAATAACCAAACAAGGTCATCTGTATTGAGTTTGGACCAGTTAGAAACAGGTCATGGTAATTACATGTCTATTTAAAGGACTGGGTTACGTCCTGTGTAAATCATCAGAGGGAGGACTCATAAGCCAAAGTTTAACTGAAAACAAATTGTGTCCAATTAAGTAAGTTTTCCCTTTCCACCTTAGCTATTGAAAAAAACCCTTTACATACTCAAAAGATCAGGTTTTCTCACTTATTCTCAATCTCTGTTAATCTGATAATGGTATGGAGAATTGGCAGGTTTTGGATCAACTTGTTGACATTTTAATGTTCTGGCGAATGCTCAAAGTGTCCAGTGGGATTTTTAGGATCTGTTTCTCTCTCTGCACATTTTCTACTTTTCCATCTGTTTTAGTCTTTGATGCTCAACGAGCAAATGTTTTGGTTTCCAACTGGTCGATTTCTCCTCTTCGAAGTTGCACCTAGTTAGCAAACATCAGAATAATTTTACTAAATTACAAAAACACAAATATTTTATTCAGCTTTTGTAGTTCCCACTGTAACATGTTTTGCTCAAAATGAGAAAGACTGAAGAAATGATTCTGTCATTCATCACAATTCATCACCAGTGGGCATCCTCTGAGTCTGAAAAGTGAAACCAATGCTGAAGTGCCTTGCAAAAAGAAGTCTGATTGTATAAAAGTCTATGAGAAAATGACCCTACTTCTCACTTAATTTATTACCTCAGTAAACATTGTAAACATGAGTTTATGGTCTCAATCGCTAGTTTCAAGTCTTCTTCAATACAGCATGATGTTCATTTAGTAAATTATGGTCCCATTTGGAGTCAAATAGACCATAAAGCAGGGGATGCTTTAGGGCGTGGCTACCTTGTGACTGACAGGCCACAATACCATGGCATTGTCCGATCTGGGTGTTGTCCGTGTTTTCATCTTACAACTTTAACCCTTTCACAGTGTGTTTGCAGTACATGAAAGTTAATTATAACATTTTGGTCACCTAAAAATGTCTTATTCAGCGTTAGGTTGTACTTACATCCACCCTCTCGTGTCACTTCTGGTTGGATGGTCTATGGATAACACTTTCCTGTCTCGCTTTCCTGTTTCTGTCTTTGGTTATATAGACTACACTGTGTGCAGTATTGTATCAACTTTGGGGTTTTGCAGTGTATGCATATTCCATTTAATAATCCTGTATCATTTCAAACAGATCCAACATATTTATTTAAGCATGTATGCTACTGTATATTGCGACGCAGTTTTCCAGCTGTCAAGCATCACAGCAGGACCCACAACATTTTATTACTGAGCTTTCTTTTCAGTCACCCTATTAGAGGGTTTGTGTTTCCATAGACCACACACAAGCTCAGCATGGTTAGATCAGAGGGCTTTCCTGCCACAATTCAAACTTTTACACCCCAATGTTAAATTCAGACCAAAGTCCAAAAACAGGCCTACTATTTTGAAAGCATGTAATTTGGCTTCCCGGGGAAGCCGTTTACTGCTGCGTGGTTTTAAGTTCACATGACATCACTGTCATTAGACACAATGACATCATCAAAGAGGACAAGTTTGTGAAGCTCTGAAACGCCTGACTGAGCGCAATTTATGGTTTAGACTAGAGCAAAACGATCTCTGGCAAAGTGATGACTGCTCACTTTCTGCTGCCATACTGTGGAATGAGAGCACAAACACACACACACACGCACACACACCACAGTAACACAATGGTAAAGGTTTCCAGAGATTAAATATACAGCAGCGTGCCCCACTGAATGTAATGTAACTTATGCATAGTTCAGACAGTATTTCTGTCCTCAGCTCTCTATAAAACACTGACTAGAAAGTACAAACGTGACCCTCTTTCAACCCGGAGACTCAGGTCCAGTCAGCCGTGACGACAAACATCTACAGTTTCGGTAGTCAGTTACATATAATCGTTTATGCCAAAGATCTAATCTCTACTAAATGTATAAACTTGCACTAAAAAAACAGATGGAAGGAATATATATTTCATCTCCATGTGAGGAATAGTCTCATGCCACTGTGAGAATCTGTGAATCTGTGAAAGTGAATTGTACTGCAGAGTTTGTTCCTATTGCTGTTTCTATTGTGTAAGGTTATCTAGATGAACAAATCCTACCTTTTGGGAAATGTGCTTATGAGGCAAGCATTTTTTCTTTAAAGTTTAACTTACCTTCTACCACAATTTTGTTATAAAAGTAACTGCTTTTGTGTTTTTGTTTTCTATCCTGGAACAATAACTGCTGTTCAAGCCCTTCTTTCCTTTTTACTATTTCATGGGAAACAATGCATTTATGAATAGTTTTTAGTTTGGAGGGGGCTAATCTCTACTTTCTTTGAGTTATCACAGTTTTAAAGGATTGCTTTCGAGTCAATGCTTTGCATGCTCACAGATGCTGTCCAGTTAAAACAGAACAAATATTACAACGAGGTTCCCTAAATGGTGTTTTAAACACAATTTATTCAGCTGATAAGACTGTTGTCAGGCCATGAAATAGGTGTTATCAGTCGCTATAAGCCCCACAGATGTGGGTCAATAGGGGCCTACTACACCCATTAGTAGGTTTTATCATCTATTCACATGGTAGATCACCGAAAGAAGGTATAAAAAACACATGACAGTGATCTCTAGCGACCATAGTAAATATGACAGGAGCAGAAGCAGAAGTCAGGTGCTGTACTATAGACAGTGTGAAACTCCATAAGGAACGGAAGTCGTGGATGATGGATGGGACACAAAACACAGGGTCCCATGTGAATCCAGCAATGTGTAGTTGTCTTTGTGTTCGTAGTTATTTTAACCCAAAACACAATGTTTTTCAGTTTTTCCCTAAACTTAAGGTGATTTTTTGGGCTAAACCTAAAAAAAAGTTGTAGTTTTGTTGCCTAAACCTAAAGAATCCTTTTTGTTTGTGTTCAAAAAGTGACGTTTCATTCAGTTTGAGAACATGTTATAAAACGTTGCTTTTAAGTTTCACTTTCACTTTTACAAGGCCCCTGTTGACCCACATCTAGGTTGCTTATAGCGACTGATATCGCCTGATAACAGCCTGATAACAGCCTGATAACAGCCTGATAACAGTCGAACCACCTTAATGGCCTGATAACAGCCTGATAACAGTCGAATCGGGTGATTCGTTGCATTCTATGGTTAAACAAAAAAACATGCTTTGTGATGGCTCAGAAACTTCCCCTCGCCCTAAAATAGTGTGAAGGATCAGAAAAATTAACAGTTATCTGTTGTTATCTTGTCGTAGCCATGACCACGAGACTCCTGTGGAGGGCCCTGTGCCTACTGGTCCTACTCAGCTCCGAGTTGC
>CAKAKQ010038050.1:0-11141 GCA_916700675.1 Helicolenus avius
CATCAGGGCACATGCAGTGACCTGGAGAGGCCAACTAGAAAAAAATGAAACAAAAGCCTGTTCTCTTTGCTGCAGGTTTTTCTTTCTAAGAGCTTTTTTAAAGTGAAACAATGTAAGCTGAGGAATGAGAGAGCAGCTGGATACTGAAAGAAAGTCTGTCCCTCCCTGTTGAATTCCACCACAACCAGGTTTCTACCCCACTGAGGAGACTGACGACCTGAAACTGACTTTACTATTTGTAAAGATTTTTAAGGTTGATTCTGAGTAGGGCTGCAACCAACGATTATTTTAATAGGGCTGTCAATTGATTAAAATATTTAATCGCGCTTCACTGCATGATTGTCCATAATTAATCCCGATTAATTGTAAATTTTCTGTTCAAAATGTACCTTAAAAAGAGATTTATCAGGTATTTAATACTCTTATAAACATGGCAGTGGGTAAATATGCTTGCTTTATGCAAATGTAATTATATATGTATTACTAGAAATCAATTAACAACACAAAACAATGACAAATATTGTCCAGAAACCCTCACAGGTACTGCATTTAGCATGACAAATATGCTCAAATCATAACATGGCAAACTGCAGCCCAACAGGCAACAACAGCTGTCAGTGTGTCAGTGTGCTGACTTGACTATGACTTGCCCCCAACTGCATGTGATTATCATAAAGTGGGCATGTCTGTAAAGGGGAGACTCGTGGGTACCCATAGAACCCATTTACATTCACATATCTGGAGGTCAGAGGTCAGGGGACCCCTTTGAAAATGGCATGCCAGTTTTTCCTCGCCAAAATTTAGTGTAAGTTTGGAGCATTATTTAGCCTCCTTCCGTGTCAACGAAGTATGACATGGTTGGTGCTCCCTACAACCTAAAAACAAACTTTGACAGCCCTAATTATTTTCATTGTCTATTAATTTGTTGATTATTTTATCTATTAATCGATTATTTGTTTGGTCTATAAAATGTCCAGAAAATGTCCAAAAAGTGTCGATCAGTGTTTCCAAAAGCCCGAGATGACGTCCTTTAATGTCTCGTTTTTTCCGCAACTCAAAAGATATTCAGTTTACTGTCACAGAGGAGTAAAGAAACCAGAAAATATTCACATTCAAGAGGCTGAATGACTGATGATGAGTCAGTATCAGTCAGCATTATGCCAGGATAAATCATAAACTGCCTCCAAAAATGTCCATAAACTTCAATACAACAGTTTCAACAAAAACTGAACATAACCTTGAATATATAGTGGTCGGCTATACTGGCAATTGAGTGATTAGTCTTACTAACCAGTAACATACAGGCTACATGTCGCTAACAAGTGCATGTAGAGTAATGTGTTAGCTACAATGCTACCCTATGAAATATAGTGGAGGAAAAGATAAGATAAGATAAGATATTCCTTTATTAGTCCCACAGGGGGGGAACTTGGCAGTGTGCAGCAGCAAAGATGCAAAAAACAAGAAGCATCTAACACAGTAAAAAAAGAGCTAAACAAACTGTAATAAAATATGAACCATTTAAATAGAAGGAAGTATAAAAATAGGAGCAGTATATACAGAGATGACAATAAACAGACTATTAAAGAAATTGCAGAAGTGGAAAAATTATATTGCACAGTGAGAATGAAATAAAATTTGAGTAACCTAAAAGCACTAAATGGTTTAGGGCCAAAATACCTTTCTGATCTTGTGCTATGTTCTGAACCATCCAGACCTCAGAGGTCATCTGGATCAGGTCTGCTTAGTGTTCACAGAGTCAGAACTAAACATGCAGAAGCAGTGTTGAGTTTTTATGCACCAAATATTTGGAACAAGCTCCCAGAAACCTGCAGGACCAACTCCAACTCTGAGTTCTTTTAAATCAAAGCTGAAAACGTTCCTGTTTGCTGCTGCCTTTTATTAGACCAGATAATGAAACTGTTTTAATTATGCATTAATGTTCTCTTGCACTTTGTCGCAATGTTCTTGAATGTTTATGTAAAGCACTTTAAATTGCCCTGTTGCTGAAATGTGCTCTACAAATAAAGCTGCCTTGCCTTAAATATGACATATCTTCTTTATGATTTTTAGATTGCACTGTTTTTTTTTTTAGAATATTTTATTTTCGAATTTTTTTGTTAACGAAATATACAAAACATACAAAACACAAACTCACACTATCATAGCTCCAAATTCCCTCCCACATACAAACTGAAAGAGAACCATACTCAAAAGGAGTATAGGCTAGTTTAATCAATTGAATTAAAAAGGATATAGAAAAAAACAAATTAAATACACAAATAAAGAAATCATAAATAACGAGATGCAGTGTCCTGACTTATTCAAATGACTAATGATGTATCCAGTATGATCATTTTTCTTGAATGTTTATGTAAAGCACTTTGAATTAGCCCTGTTGCTGAAATGTGCTATGCAAATAAAGCTGCATTGCCTAAAATGTCACAAAATAGAAATGTGCTATATTTGAGCGATAGTTTAGCTTACTCATTGCAGTAAAGTTAGGCTACTTTAAAAAAGCCTGGAGTGACACACTGAATACACAATAGGTTTGAAACAACAGTACAATGGTAGCCCAGCCCCACTCTGTGCCTCTCTATTTACACTAGTGGGGCTAATGAAACACTCAGAGGACACACAGTAACAGCAACATGGAGGCCTGAACGCACTGCAGGTCACATTTATAATAAAAATAACCCACTGCTGCCTTTAAGAGCAAGTTAAAAAATGTTGTTTATGACTTTAACCGCCAAAAGAGACTTTATTTGGCATCAGTTCAATGTCCTAATATGGCAAAGAGCGAGGAAGAAGCACGGTGAAAAACATGTCGACATTCAGGCAGAACAATACTCGGTTTACTCACCAGGTGAGACTCTCCTCTGTTTCCTGTTTCTAGGTGACCAGAGCAGGTAAATCCGAAAAGTTAGAGGTGGACGTGAAGGCTGCAGAGGACGACGAGGGTTTTCAACTGGGACGAAAGTTTTGGAGGCTATTTTTGGTTTCGTCTGGATCCAGAGTAACAATCAGTAATTTCCTGGTTCTTGCAGGTATGTGGGCGTGGCTTACTGACTGCAGGTGTGTGTGTGTGTGGGTGTAGGTGGAGTGTAGTTTCAACATGTGACTCCCTTTGGGTGCGGAAGGTGGTGACATTCTCCTGAGTCACACATCCTGTAACCTGAACGTGACACTTGTGACTCAAAACAAACAAAGAAGTAAATCATGAGTTGAATGAGATTAAATTAAGGCAGGTGAGTCTGCTGTGTTAGTAAATTCATTACATGGAGCTACTGTTTTTTTTTTTGGTGGGAAATCTGTTATTAACCCCAGTTCTTAACAAATAACTATTTTTGCGGTGGTCAAAAACTGTATAATTAAAAAAGAAAAAGAAACCCATAAAATTAAAATACAAAAACAATATACAATAAAAAGATAATTAAAAATAAAAAACAACATACAATTAAAATACAATAAATAAAATATCATTAAAAACAAAAAACAATAACATACAATTAAAATACAATAAAACAAGATAATTAAAAATAAAAAACAATAAATACAATTAAAATACAATAAAAAAAGATAATTAAAATAAAAAACAACAACCCACAATTAAAAAACAATAAAAACAATAAAAAATTAAAACAACAATAATTTTATGTTTATATTTCTAATAAATGAATAAATACAAATGCTATTTTGTGTCCTGATCGCAACAGGTTTTATGACTGACCTAACAAAATGTGATTTTGTGTTTCACAGATGGAGGACGACAGGCGTCATGTAAATGGTTTTAAAGCTTTCTTTTATTTTACATCTAACTTGACCAACAAAAAAAAAACAGGAATAAATAAAATATTTTACAAATGAAAAATGTGAATTTGGTAAAATTTGGTCTAAATTAAACTTTATTTTTACTGTAGCATGTTTCTTGTCTATTAATGTATCGCGTAAAAGAAAGTACACTTTGCTCTTGTGGGGACATCAAGCTTGTTTCTTTCTTTACTGACCTTGATTTGTTTCTTACAAATCACTTGGCTGCAATATTCATTAACAAAATGGTGCCTCTTGTGCACACTCTTGCTCTGTTGTTAGCTAATACTCATACTAGTATACATTTACATGATACAAAAGCAACAGCAGGCTGTGATTTTGGTGCTCGTCTGACTGGTTTAACCTGTTCAGGTTTAGACCCTCTGGCACCGAAACAGAAAAGCCCAGTAAAATACTCTGCAATTTACCCGACCCGGCCACAGGTCTGATCCTCACACCAGCCACCATTTAATGTATACATAAAATACATACATTACATCCCTCAACAAATTCTTCAGTAATATAGGTAAAATGTTTTATATTTGCTAACAGTAATATTGGAAAGTTTTACAAAATGTAAACGTGCAACTCAAGCTACGTCAAAATCACACTTTAAAACAGAGAATAAGTGAATGTAGTTTGTTAATTTCCACTTCTGGCAGATGTTTTCATCCAAGTCAGATTAACCCAAATCCTCTAAACATGCAGTGTTGGCTTCACACTCACACAGACACACACGGGACACATTGCTGCACATTAGAAATTAAATTGAATTGAACCAGTCTGATAGATTCACATTTGATCAAACTGGATGCACAAACTATATTTATCTTTTGATGTTATCCAGACAGAAGCAGTCAGCCTGTAAATCATAGAGATTTCATGTGATCATCCTTTAATAGTATGCAGTAGTGCACTGGTTCACGGGAGGGTCACAAGGCCTTCTTGATTTTAAGGGGTGTAAGACAACTTTAAAAAAATAAATAAAAAATATATAGTTGGCCTATTTATCAGCATTTCATTAATTTGTACGAAGAAAACTCAATGAAATTGTTATTTTTAACGTTTGGATTAATATTCAAGATATAAACAGGATAAGAGCATATGAAGACCTGAACACATAGAGCCTTCCCTCTCTGCTAAAGAGCCTCATCCTGCATTAAAAGTATGCAGTTAAAACAACCAACGAGCTAGTAGAACAACGGCCAAGCGTCAGGGAGACTGAATTTGTCAGAAAAGAAGCATTTTAAGTATCAATGATTATTAAAAATAATACACAATACAGAGAATTGTATTTAAAGTCCCAGAAAAAAACAAGAAAACTACTTTATTCACAGGAAATAATCTGCTCAAAATTCATCCAAATTGCTTGTTTTAAACAGACTTCCTGCAGTTACTGCATTCACTATTTGGGTTAATTGTACAGATTATCAGTTGTTCTGTACTATTATTGTTATGCATTGAATATCCATAAAATATGTCACTTAGTCAGCGGTCGTCAGTTTACTCAATGATAGAAAAGGGGTCCCTTCAGGAAAGAGGTTGGGAACCACTGCAGCAGTTGACATGCAGAGCACACATGCAGAAATGCAAAATAAAGGCAAACCTCACCATCACCATCTACTGTATCCTCTCTGTACAGTCTATGATTGTATCATTGCTGCGCCCCCTTGTGTTCAAATAAAATATGACAACTGATGTGAGCGCTTTACCATCAGAAAGTTGGATATACACTTACAATAAATAAAAAAAACAACCAGAATGAATATTAAAGAACATAAAATATGAATTTATTTAACAAATACAAGTTCAAAGTATTGCTATAATACAGTGGTAGGCCTATAAATCACATATAAAGCACAGATTTTTAAACTTTTGAAGGCAAAAAGAAGACATAACGTAGAATAAAGTCATTATTTACCTCCAGGATTCAAAACAGTTTATAACAAGACATTAGTTTGAATAAATCCCAGTGAAGATGAAATGATAAATGACACAGGAATGTATGAAAGGTCAAGGACTGAAAACTGTAAAGCGTATTGCTGTAGAAATAACAAGAAAAATACGTCATTATAACGTGAAATACATCTCGTTATAACAAGAAGCTGAGCAAATACTTGTTGTACTGGTGGCAGCAGATTCTACATGTTTGGAGAAAAAAATACAGAGAATATAGAATAAATTAATAATTGTGTAGCATGATATTGATGTATTTGTTTTATGTGAATTGCGATTCTAAAATCAGTTCTACATGATGTTTATAAGGATATAAA
This sequence comes from Helicolenus avius, assembly GCA_916700675.1. Classification (NCBI taxonomy): domain Eukaryota; kingdom Metazoa; phylum Chordata; class Actinopteri; order Perciformes; family Sebastidae; genus Helicolenus; species Helicolenus avius. Next base: position 6,084 of record CAKAKQ010038050.1, read on the forward strand.
CACTGTGTAACAGATGAATCTTTCATTCAGATTCCCGACAGCGGAATGATCTCAACACGCAACTATGTAATTATATGATGTGAAAATAACAGAATTATTTTTTCCTGTAGCTGATTAACATACAAGACAATCTGCTCAGGGATCCAGCCACTGAGAGCATTTAAACATTTGCACAGAAATTCAGACATCCAAGAAGAATTTTTTTTGTTAGCACTGTTGTAAAATTAGCAGCAAAGTGCAAATAACAGAAGAAACAGCTTCATAGTGTTTTATATTAAAAGTCTTAACACACAGAAACACAAACTGCATCCCCATCTCTTCATAAAGGGGGTTTCTATATAAGAACCAGTGATTTGGTGCATTTACTTTGACGAGGAAGAGGAAGGTCACAGAGGCACAGAGTGATGGTCACAGTGGAGAAACTGACATCAACATGTTTGTGTCAGATTTACTCCGCTGTGAAGTCCTGATGTCTCGACACTGTGGGCCTGGGAGGTCAAAGGTCAGAAGTCCAGGTGGCTCCTCACTAGAAAACAAAAGATTATTTTCACCCTTTGTTATTTAGGTAAAAAAATCACAACAGTTGGTGTTAAGAGTAGGGCTATCATAATTAACGCAAATTCGTTTTCACGCCACTAATTTCTTTAAGGCATTAACGCAACTTGTGATTTCAGATTCAGTTTTAAAGCTAGAGTGAAGATAATGGCATCATATGAAACTAGAAAAACCTAAGGAATCCATTGGTACCAACCATGTCATACTAGCTTTCCGCAAAGGAGGCTAAATAACGCCTAAATAACGTATTAAATACTTGATAAATCTCCCTTTAAGGTACATTTAGAACTGATAAAAAATGTGCGATTAATTTGCGATTAACTATGGACAATCATGCAATTAATTGTGATTAAATTAAAAACATCTGGGAACCTACAGATCATATCAACTAGTTAAGAATAGTCAAGAAGACAAATGGCTGTCAGAGACGATTTCCCCTTTCGTCCTCGCTATAGTTTCTGAATTCCTCCGTCTCCCGTCGGAAGCTTTGAGATCAGATTAACTCCGACGTCTGCAGGCTTCCCACGGAGCCTGAGTAGAACCGCTTAATGTGGGCTGAAGAACCGCTTCACATAAGCCCGAATGAGGATTTTGTGGTTATGTAAGAGAAGTGCTGTAGAAAAGGGGATTCGTGGAGGTTTCTCAGGCTGACACAGACGTAAGGACTGAGGGGGTCAGCTGAGTCATGCAGGATAGACGTCACAGGATGCCAGTGGGGCCTTTAGGACCCAAGCGCTACCACCACCAACAAACAAGAAAGTTCAAGGAAGATATGAGATATTGTATGCTGGGATAGCGACAAAGGATCGGCAGGAGGATATAAGCAGCTAATGAATAGTAAGGATTCACTCATTGTACATGTTCCTATTTAGATTATCATGTTATTATTTTGTTGACGCAGAAGCAGAAACACAGTGCTGTCCAAAAAAAGAAGATCAATAAAAAAATCAATAGAATAGTCTATGGATGTCATTGGCTGCTTACAGTTTATGGATGCTGGGACACAATCGACTGATCAACTCCAGCTGGGTCTCCTGGGTGAGTCTGTGTGACGCTGAAAATGCAGAGACACCCAGTGACCCCTGGATTCATCGTGTTATGATGCCAAAAAGTTATGAGAATACATTCGTAATTTTTACGAGAAAAAAAGCTGTTATATCTCAAGAATAAATATGTTGAGAATAGCCTAATCATTTGAGAATTGTAGAGTTAGTAAACAGGTGAAAGTAAGTCTTTCTTGCACAGAGTTAGATGAGGAGATTGATACCCACTCATGTCTGCAGCTGGTTAGCTTAGCTTAGTATAGCATAAAGACTGGAAACAGGGGGAAACAGCTAGCATGGCTGTGTCTAAAGGCAACTAACTTAAACTAATTTAACTGTTTCCCTCTTCCTTCCAGTCTTTGTGCTAAGCTAAGCTAAACAGCTGCTGGCTGTAGCTTCATATACAGCACACAAATATGAGAGTGGTATCAATCTTGATTGAGAGACAGACTGATACGTTGTTGATTTTGGTCTTGATGTGTAAATAAAGACTTTTTTCATACAGATTGTATAAACTAAAACATTTCATACCAAGTAGACGTCCAGTTCAGTGTCTGATTGGCTCCTGCTGAGAGACGGCAGAGGATCGTCCAGAGCGATCGTTGAACTGGAGTCTCGTCGGTCTTCACTTCAACATAAAAAATACAAGTGGTGCAAAGATGTATACGAGCACGTTAAATTCCTGCTTTGCTTGAATTTGCTTGTCAGGAAAACGTAAACTTATTCACATATTTTGAGGTCAGAGGTCAAGGGACCCCTTGTTTAGCGTAAGTTTGGAGCGTTATTTAGCCTCCTTCGTGATAAGCTAGGATGACATGGTGGGCACTAATGGATTCCTTATGTTTTGTAGTTTCATATAATGGCAGTATCTAGCTTTAAAACTGAGCCTGTTACAAAATAAAATGAAAAACTCCTCTACACTACACAGTATACACTGTAAAATATACAAATATACAAAGAACTATGATCTTGTCACTGCTCAGTTCAATGCCTTGTATCGTCCTTTTAGTGAATGTGAAGCGACCAAACAATCTTACATTTTCTAAAGTCCTGGAAAGCTGACTTGTTATAGATACAGAGCTTAGATCTGAGCGCTACATGCATAAAGTACCTGTTTTCAAGATCCTCTTCATCATTTCCGGTGGACACGAAAGAAACTCTCGGAAGCAGATCCGGTTGCTTGGAGGAACTGTGAACTGTTGTAACAAGCAGATCATCAGTGAATCAAGCAATGCCTCCCCTAAAACATTACACAAATGTTTACTAGAATATAATGTTAGATGCATACAGTTTCCATCCAGGTTGTCCAAGCTTTGGGCCTTCTTCTCCTCCTTCTTCTCCTCTCTCGGTGGGGACAGAATTTCCTGAGAGGCCGACTTTGCCGCATAGATGGAACTCCTCTTCCTCTTTGAGGACGCTCCTCTTATAGCTGGGAGACAAAAAGAAAGAGTGATTTTAAAAGACTAATCTGACTGTTTATGCAGGATACAGAACACAGGAGTGATGTTAGCTCAGCGACTTACGATGAATCTTTTTGAATACAGTCGAGCCCATGAATTTCAGAAATCTGTCCGCGTAAAAACCGGGCCTGTGAACCGACACCGTGTCCTGAGAAGCAAAGAATGCCATCATATACACACACACGCACACTTGTGCAGACATATATGCATGTAGTTGGACATAAAAACCTGCAGGTAAGGAGGAGGGTGTGCAGTTACGTACCCCATCATGTACAAGAGCTTTCCAGGAGTGTTCCACCTTTTTGATGAACCTGGTAAATAAGAATTAAAAATTAAAAATACATGTCACCCTAGTGGCTGAATGTTATCAATAGCACCTTTAAACTAAATATATTTATTATTTTTTAATGCCATTTAATTCATATTTTACAACTCGTTTTAAAAATATATCCAAAAAATTATTTTATTTTAACACTGAAAAAGTAAAAAAAAAAATGTCAAGCCAAGTCAATTTAAAATGTAAATGTGTCTGCACGCATTAGAGGTACTAAAGACTAAAAGTGTGTATGTCTGTGTGTAGTACTGTGAGCTCACCTGTAGGACTGAAGGATGTCGATGATTCCTAAAAAGATGAGAAGGTTCTCATCTTTATGTTTGGCAGGAATTCCACCCAATCTGAAAAAAAGAAAGATGTGTTAATGAATAAAACAAAGAAATGGACTTAATAATTTCCTTGGTTGTTCCTATATTTTGCTGTATCACATACAGTAAAGCTGATTTCTAAAAGTGTTAAACAATTGCTATAGTGCCATCATCAGGAAAATCATCACCATGACTTAATATGTGTCGTTTGGACCGCATCACGCTATTGTGCAAAATTTCACAACAGTGAGTTTTTGTTCATGAGAAAGCAGTTTACGCAAGAGGACAGAAGAAAAAGCAGAAGGAGAGTCTTTGAAACTAAAAAGAGATAAGAGGAGGATAGAGAGATGACAGAAACACTGACAGACCTCAAATAAACTTTAACAATAGAAATGTTTGGAGAGTTGTTCTACCATATTAAAGCCATCAATACACACTATGAAACACCTTGAAGTTATTTGAAGACTATTCCATTTATCAGTAAGCGTGTATATCAGACTGTTACCAAAAGATAACTGTCTTCACGTTACGTATTAATGACCTAAGTGGCTGCAAAAATAACTCTAATATGAAACCAAGCTGTGAAATGTGATGTTAAAGAGGACCTATTATGCTTTCCCCCTGTCCTTTAGTGTGTTATATAGTTTTTTGTGCATGTAATAGGTTTGAAAAAAGTTACAAAGCCCAAAGTCCACTCCTAAGGGAGTTACTTTTCCCCACAGGAGCACTACTCCTGAACTGCCTGAAATACCTTGCTTGAAGTCCCGTCTTTTCTTCCGTAACGTGGTGATGTCACCAAGTAACACATTTGCATAATAACTGCCTAGCGGGTAGTTTGGCACGCCCTCAAACAAAGCTAGTTGGAATGGAGCTGGAGTGGAGTCCGAAGAGTTTGGTTCGATTGACCAATCATAACAACAGGCCAGCTGACCAATCAGAGCAGACTGGGCTTTTTTGGGAGGGGGTCTTAAAGAGACAGGCGCTAAAACAGAGTGTTTCAGACAGAGGGTAAATACCGGTATGTTCAGACAGCCAGTATGAGAAAAGTAAACGATTTTTGAACATTAAAGTGTGTAAACATGTTCTAGTAGAAACCCCAAATACAAGTATGAACCTGAAAATAAGCATAATAGGTCCTCTTTAAAAAAAATATTTTTTTCCACGTTACATGAAAAGCCCAAAAAAAGCAGAGAAATTGTGTTTACAAAGAAAAAAATTGCAAAAAATGTTCTCACGTGTCGTCATCAGCCACCGGTTCGGGGGCCTTCACATTCCCCTGGATGGACTCGAGGGCGGTGGAGTAGAGGACTTTCTGTCCCTTCCTGCTGTCACATCGGTTTTCTCTGACCAGAGGCTTC
>CAKAKQ010038054.1:0-14925 GCA_916700675.1 Helicolenus avius
AAGCAGGGGCCATGTCCGGACCTGAATCTATTAAGGATTGACCACTGTATCCTTGGCAGGTTGGTGCCAGGGACCTGTTGGGTGGGGTCTGACACCAGATGTTTGTTTGGGACATCCTTGGTAAACTATAGTAACCTCCATACACAGCCTCCTTCTTCCTCTCCTCAGTTCTCATGCTTTAGCTCCATGTTGTTGACTCTGTAGTTACTGTGGCTGCTTTGACATACAGTATGTTGATGTTCAAGTTTGCTTTTCTAAAATCAGGGCTGCAGGAGCCATGGACGATTTCAGAAAGGAGTAATGTTTGTAGTAATGTTAATTACGTTTGTGATGGTTTATCATTTTTGGTGTTGGTAGTCTTTAGTGTTTGGGATATTGTCATTTAATATTGTCATTAATATAATTATTATTATGTAATCGCAACGATTTGGGAGATTTGGGTCACATGGATATTGTCGGCACTCAAAATCAACATGGAGAGCATTCGAACGAGCTGACGCACGAGACGGAACAGGGGAGGGTGTTGAGACCGAGGTAATAATGTAATTTATCAATACAATTTTTACGTCCTACAAAAGCAGTACGTAATATCAACGATGAGAGCGAATCATCTAGCGCTCATTCTGTTAGGATGCCGAGGCGGAACTGCTTGTTTACTAATGAATTATTATTAATGAATTTACTAATGATTTAACTGATAAAACCATGTTCTGTTTTCTGAATTTGCTCTTTTGATTTAAAAAATATGATTTTACAGGGCAAACATTACCAGATGAATCAAATGCTCAGACGAAGGCTGTTATATGCAAATAACTAATAAAATAATTATTCAACTACAGCAAGTTTTGTCTTTAAGCTTTTTGGGCATTATCTATAATAATAATAATAATAATAATGGTCCAAAATGATGATAAAATTGTCTAGTTTTAATCAAAAAAACGTTCAATTTTCTTTGGGGAGTGTAAAATGCTGTTAATAACTATTAAATATAAATGACGCTGGCCATTTAAATTAAACAGTGTGTAGGATCTGGCAGTAGTTAGCGGTCTGGTTGCAGATTACAACTTCTCCCGTGTGCCAAGCATGTAGGATTAGCTACTGTGGCCAACGTGAAACATCAATGGCCCTCTCTAGAGCCGGCTGTTGTAAGAGTAGAGTGAGTAGAGTGCTTGGAGTGTGTGTGTGTGTGTGTGTGTGTGTGTGTGTGTGTGTGTGTGTGTGTGTAGGAAGTGAGTGGTAAAGCAAGAGGGAGAGAGATTGGTGGCGACGAGCGAATAACGTTATTGAAGCAGGAAAAGTAAACAGAGTTTGGTTTGTCCGTTCTGAGCTACTGCTGAAACATGGTGGTGCAACATTGCACACTCCGTGAAGAGGACTCGCTCCCTATGTAGGTATAAACAGCTCATTCTAAGGTAACGAAAACACAACTATTCTTATTTTCAGGTGATTATACACAAAAGAAAACATACTTATTAATATAATATTCCATTTCTGCCAATAGAGCCCACTAATTGTTACACACTGGTCCTTAAAAGCAAAAAAAAACAAACAAACATGACTTTCGCAGAGCATGTAGTATGATTTTCTCTCAGCAGCCCCAACTCTGACTGACTTCCAGCATCCCTGATCTCAGGGATGCATGTCCCCAGATATCTGGACATGAAAGACAAATGTGAGCAGCTCCTTTCATTCAATTTGCCAACACATTCTGTGTGTAATTAGAGTCTGATTTACGGAGGAAGCAGCTAATTACACAGTCAGCCACTGGGACTTCCCAACAAGCGTATTCTGAAAGGGAAGGAGAGCTTAAAAGGTGCAGTTTGGTGATGCCTTTTGAGATTTTTTTAGACTGACTCAGACTGAAATCACAATGTGGTGATGCTGCAGATACTCATTAACTCATTATTACTCACTGAATTAATTAAGTGCAATAAAAGTAATAAGCAAACAATGCACAAGAGTAAAGGGGTGTAATCCAAAGCTGCTATCCATATCTGTTTATTTCACAAAAGAATATCTGTATTTAGATTACTACCACAAGTGGGCTGGGCTTCTACCTCAAATTGCTTGATTCTCCATGTTTAGCTACCCAAAAAAATATACAAATTAAAATTCATAACATAATATTTCAACCATGTACCTAAATTAATCAAACAAAAAAGCATGGTTTCTTTGTATTAAAGTCTACATAAAAACTGTGTGGCTGTTAATGATTAGTGGGAATTGAAGAGGTCAGAATTGCATTTGGAGGTTGTATATATAATGGGGGCATCCAGATGAATTTTTGTTTATATCTGTACATACTAAGAAGCATAAAAAGTATAGATTGTAAAGAAAAAACAGCAAACAAATATAATATAACAATTACTTTTCAAGAGCGCTATTGCTGCAGTTTGTGACCAGCTTAGTGAGTCAGTTTAAAGCTTAATGAGTTTAATGACCACACAGATATAACAGCTCGTAGCCTCTTTGTGTGGTGTTGGTCAAATATTGTAAATGCACTATTCTGGCAGACTTTAAACAGTATGTATGAGAAAGAAAAATAATAAATGCACATTCCTTGGATGAGGGCAAATCTAATTCAGTGGGCCACAAAAATAACCTGATACTGTAAATGGGAAACACTGCATCTGAAGTGAAGCACACACAGGACATAGTAAATCTGGCCATCAATGTGTGCTGCATAAAGACAAAAAAAAGCTACAGTGGCCACTAGTGCACTGCACAGATGGATACATGCACGGTTAGATGCATGATGCGGACTTCTGCAGTGGTAACCATGACATCCACACTGCACGATGTAACATGACCTTGATCAATATTCAACGATTTCATTGTTTCAGTTGGTGTGTCCTTGCATGCATCTGTGTTTAGTGTGTGTGTAAAGAGAACGGATAGAGAGACATTTATGGATGGACAGGGTCACAGAGGATCAGAGAGACAGAGAGAGAGTGAGGGAAACGAGACAGTTTATGTGTGTCCATGATCAACGTGACCAAGGCAGGTTGGGAGTTTTTCCAGGAGACCAGCAATTAATCAATCAAACTTAGGAGCTCGATAGTCCTCCAAAGCTCTGATTCTGCTGAGGAGACATCTTTACTACTCCTCTTCTCCTTCTGCTCTCCTTCTCTGATCTCCTTCTCTCCTCCACTCTGCCGAATGAGACAATGACAGATTGGCGAGGTAAAAGGCCATAGATCAGGGTGGTACTCACGTCATAGCCTGATAGATGGACTCCACTCCGTATCTCATGGCGAACTCGTCCACTATCTCCTGAGACACGTCGTCAAAGTAGACCTTCCACGCCTCGTCCCCTTTCACCTTCGGGATCTTCACTACCCCGCTGTTCTTCACCTCGGTCAGGTAGTGGAACAGGTTCTGTGAGTGGCACGAGAGATAAGACAGAACGGGTCACGGTGATGGAGCACAGTGTCCCAACAAGTACTAAAAGAGACCATGTACGCCAGCAAATGAAAACCCTTATCACAGCTGGGGACTTTTTTTTTTTACAATGCTGTAACTATCGATTGCTGACAAATCCTGTTTTCCCATGTAATCACAACAAAGAATGTTTTTTCTTTAGTACTTGTCTTTGCAAACGTAATGCTTAGCTCCCCAAAGATAATGACTGGAGTTGAATGAGAACTCATTTTGCTTAATATTAAATCACATAATGATGGTTACCTCATGTAAACAGGTGTACTGGCCGTGAGGAGGAACCACGTTCTCCTCCCCTTTCATTTCCACACTGATCTTCAGTCTGATGGCACCAGATACCGCAGACTTGTCAGTCCTTTTATCTGTAACACACAACCAAGCTGGGTTAGTCATAACCGGAAATTAACTACGAATTGCAAACCACATCTTAGGAAGGTTAGTCAACATGTGCCTACCTAAATCCACATAAACTATTATATTAAAGTAAAATATTTGCACACTTTTTAAACTCCACAATCTGTTTTCCAAGACTTACGGAAGCATGTTTTCTTTATCCTGGATGATAATGCAGCACAGTTACTATGCACTAAGAAGACCAGCTAAAACTGCCCATCTCTTGTTCTGTCTCTTAATAACTTTCTAGATTGTGTGTCACTACTGTAGTTTGGCATTCACATTTTTCTCACAATAGCTGAGGGTGGAACAAGTGAAAGGCCTATTAAAAAAATATTTTCAATTTATTTATTTTTCTTCTAAAAACTGCACAATTCAATAAACGTTATTGTCCACCTCGCTAGACATCTGTCCTTGACCACACCATAACAAAGTGACATATAAAACACTAAAAGATGAAAAACCTAAGACATTAATGACATCATCTAAATCACACAACATTAAAAACAAGAAATAGTAGAAATAATGGCATGACATCAGGTCCTGTAAAACACAAATTACATCATCATATCTACGCTCACAGCCATGCAGTTTTAATGTAGGAGAAAATACTTGCATTGGCAATGTCACTGGCTATGATGAGCTGTAGGTTTGAGGGGAGGGGGTTTATTTTGTGAATGCCAATATCAACACATACTGTATTTTTTGCATGCTCACACACACACACACACACACACACACACACACACACACACACACACACACACACACACACACACACACACACACACACACACACACACACACAGCCACAAAGATACAGGACTACACAATCCTGACAGATCTGAGAGCTAATGACTCCACAGCTGCTGGTGTTCGTAACAGACTTTAAATGCCCCTCCCCCCCATGTGCTCTCATATACAATTAATTTCTACTGTATCAAATGAGGCAAATTGTCCCCCTACTGTCAGTTGGTCTAGAGACAGACAAGTGGAAAATAACAACGTGACAAAGCGACAGAGACTAGCGCTGTAAACGCAAAAGCCCAGATTGAAGAGGAGCTGAAGAGGCTTATAGAGAGGAGAGCAGCTGGAGGGGTGGACACCCACACCAGCGAAGGCCTGTTTAAACATTCATTGTGGACATTTAAAAAGGCACAGAGCAGCAGCAGCGGTCAGGGGTCAAAATTACCACAAATTGCTTCCTTTTAGCTAGAGAGGCAAACAAAGACAGCACCCGCCAGTCATAATACTTGAACAGAAGTGAGAGCCCCCATTATGCTGCATACTCAACCTAATGCTGCATGGAGAAACAGTGAAAGACCCTGCATCAACAGCAGCAGCACCCGAACTGAACCACAGGTCTCTGTGGCTTCTTGCTACATGGAGAGTAATGGTGGGACACACTTTATCTGACCATACATTTATCCTAATATCCTGTCTAATGGCTGTTTGATGTGTAGAGGAAGATATAAAGAGTTCACATGAACATGGAGTATTAGGTGTGTCCCCCAACTTAGATTTTATATAGTCAAATCTGATTGGTCAAGTGTTGCTTATCGTCGACTGATCGTTGAATCACGTTGTTTTTTTTTCTCTTATTGATCCCCTTTGTTTAAGCTTTATGTGCTTTATGTGCATCTATCTATAGAAAAATAGTAAAAAATTATTGTCCGAGATAATTGCGACTATGGCTTAGCTGTTGTTTCAGAATAATGGACTGAAACGAAGTACCTAAGTACTGAAAACGTAGCGGAGATCGATAGAGAGAATTGGTTTCTTAGCCTGCTTGCTTTTCGTGGTTGTAAATAGGACTTCCGGTCGTAATTCCATTTCCTCCCATTGTAACACTTCCACAGATAATCAACGAGAAAGCAAGAGACGCAAGCCGCACACAGCTTTTTTACGCATCTCCCCTGGCTGATTTTAAAGAATCGTTCATAAATTCGAAGTATATTTTGTGCTCTGATAGTGCTACGTTCTGATTAATAAGTGAATACTCTGATTTTGAAACAGTCGCCCTATGGTTATTTAGCCGATGTTGCTCCGATGGTCCCTCAAATCTGAATAGTGCAACTTAATCTACATGGTGATTTATTCATGCACATTAAGGAGAGTGATTGAAAGCACATGAGTTATTTTCAAATTTATATTAACAGTATTATTAATAGGCTGATATTTTAACCAAAACAGGCTATATATCATGATTTACTGGGAGAAACAGAGCATTTCTATGTAAAATCAGACATTCAGCACCCAAATAGAGCCCGAATGGAATGATCTTTTTTTTTTCATAACCACATTTTCCGCCACTGCAACGATTCGGCTGTGAGATTAGCGGTTGAATCAGGAGACTTGGATTGAATCGTTGAATAGTCAACTCTTTGGGGTCATCCTTATGGTATATAAACCTTGTGAAATGTGTCGTAATCATCATTTTAATGGTAACTGGGGTTGGTCATCAAAACACAACACCTTGTTGGTATAGATCCTAATGTGTGCAAAACACTGAAATTGGAAAATGTCAAGTAAGGCTGCAACGATTAGTCAATTAATCAATTAGTCAACTCAAACGAGAGAAAATTGATCGGCATTATGGAATACATTCTCTGGTTTCAGCATCTCAAATATGATGATTTTTGTCAGACAAAACTGGAAATTCAAAATGAAGACATCAACGTGGCCTCTGAGAAATTATATCTGTGTTGTACTGTATATAACAAAATCTAAATGTCACATAAAGTAAACATTTTATCTGGATAAGTGCCATAATAACTGCCACCGTCATTTTGAGTTAATCAACATCTCTTGTACGAATACTCTGAGATCAAATGGGCTAACATACCTAGATTGTACCAGACGTCCATCTCTCCACTGAGAGTGCGAACCTCGATGATGGTCTGGCCCAGGAAATCGTCTGACTCGCGCTTGAAGTGCTGCTTCACCCGTGATTTGATGTCATCGTCCTCGTCCCACACGCGCACCTTGATGCGATCGGTGGCGTTGTGACATTCGCTGTGATTTGGAAGATGATTATGACAGGTCAAAACAATCACGACAACATGAACAACAGCAGCAGCAGCAACAGCACATTCAGTGACAGCTCATCAGATCGGGGTGTTCAGTAGAGCAGGATGACAGTCAAATGCACAATTCAAGTATAAACACAAGCTCGACCGCCTCGCTGAAGTAACACATGGAGAACAATTCTTGCCTGGATTCAAATGGGAGAATGTGTGTGTTTGTGTACAGACATGGGTGTGTATGAGCGAGCATGTGGAGAAGGGCTCTCTGCCTGAAATGAGGAATTACCCCGAGACATTGCATGACCTTTACTCTGCATCTCTATATTTTTACTCCCAATGCATGCTAATTTCATCAGAAAAGTCACAAGAATGACTGTATAGCATTCATAGCATGGATAATATGTTTGTAAAAGCTTAACGTCCGTCTCTATGGTCCCTCCGTGCATCAGTGCAGCTGACAGACGCTTCACAATAACGACTCTGCTAAATAGAACAGAGGTGGCCAAAGCACTTAGCTTCAGATGGGGTCAGACTGTTCGGCTCTGGAATTAAAACCGACAGATTACATTTTGCTCTAATGACATCTTGGGTGCCACAGCCAGAGAAACAGTATCTGCAGTATTTTTATTTATTTTTTTAACTAATCCCTTTCCGGGGGAAGCACTGGCTGCTGCTGCTGCTCCACTAGTCCGGGACTTTGCTCTCTGCCAAGCACACAGTAATGCATCGCTCTATTAATCTACGTCCCTGTTGTAATGTGAGGGAGCCACCACTGGAGTGTCATTACAGGTGTGGAGCCTTGTTTGAGACTGGCATGCACACATACAAATACCTTCACATTAAATAATATATGGTTCCTTACATGACCTAGAACTATAGACAGAAACCTCCGAGGGAACGACGCTAGAAAACTCGCGGCTTGCATGAATAAAAAATGCCATTAGCTGCTCTCTTTCTCTCTCTTTGGTTTAAGTAAACATGACATACTCTCCTTGATCCTTTAACAGTGGATCCCCAGTGCCTCATCTCCAGACAGAGGATTACAGTTAAAAAGAGTTCGAAAAAATAAATACATAATGCAAAGGTGGGCTACGGCCAGACCGGGGTGTAATTATATGGCACATTATCTTTGTGTTTGTTTTTACATACAGGTCCAGAAAGACTGAATATGTGACACATGGTTCGTGCACATTTTGGCCAGTAGATTTCCATGGCTTTTCCATAACTTAAAAAACAATTTTCATGACCGAATATTCTGTAATTTTTGCGTTTTATGCATGAAAAGTGTGTATAATAACTATAATATATGTACTCAAGGTTTTCTTTTACATGTTTTAAGAGTTTTGTCTGATGTTTAGCACAATAGTGGCACACAGTTCACTGCATTGAAAATCTGTTTTGATTAATTTATATGATTTTTACATGATAATTAACATTAACAAATCATGGGTTTTGGGCTTTATTCATCTGTGACTGAGTTGTGTTTCAGGACATAATTTCTCCTATCAGAGGCGGTTCACAACACTGTACAGGTAGAGGCAGTCACTTTATATTAATCATAATTAGGGCTGTCAAAGTTGACGCGATAACGCATTAACGCAAATTAATTTTACGTCACTAACTTCTTTAACGCATTAATGCAATCAATCATTCGGAGGTTGTATCAGGCTCAGTTTTGAAGCTAGAGTGAAGATACTATTATCATATGAAACAAGAAAACCTAATCCATTGCTATCAACCATGTCATACTAGCTTGTCAGGAAGGAGGTTAAATAACACTTGACAAATCTCCCTTTAAGGTCATGCAATTAATCGCGATTAAATATTTAAACCGATTGACATTCCTATTTTAAATATACACAGGTCATGTTTAAAACTGATATGCATTAAACATATTTATGAAACTTTCCATTACTTTTCCAAAGTCTTTTAGGATTTCACGTGTTTCCAAAACTTTTTCAGGCCTGGAAGATTGAAAATTCTGTGACTTTTCAGGGTTATTCAAGACCGTACAAACCCTGCCGACATATGACAGCATGACAAACATTTGCAAGTCATTGTAGTATACCTTTGCTCTTACTTCTCTAACTGTCCTGATGCACAGGACACCTGGTGGAAATCTGATGCTCAAATTGTAGCAGAACAACTGCTAAGTACTACTAACAAATACTATTTTGCACCCAAGGTCTGAGTTGAGTTCTACAGCTCTTCATATAAAATTACATTTTCCTTTTCTACCGGAGTCTTATTTTCGAGTTCTGGCTCTCTGCTTAGCAAAGACAACTGAATGTATTGGGGTAAGCACAGCGAGCCTAGAACGGAGTTCTCAAAGGCTACAATTTTCCACATTTTCGAAACTGCTGATTTGGGGGTCAAGTAAATGTTCAAAGTAGTCTCCTGGAAACTCACTTACAGTCATTGCCAACCTCCAACACTTCGGATTAGATTTGCAGGATAACCTACCAGCTGAACCCACACACACACTGTGTGCACACACAACAGAAGCCTGGTCAGCAGCACCATGGAGGGGTCATACCGCATGTGAAGCCATATACTACTAAAGCAGCAAAGCAAAACATTATTTATTTAGTTGTTGCTTAACAGAGCTGAGATCAGTGTTGTCTACACAGATGGATGCCATCGTAATGCTGTTTTTAGCCGAGTCTGCATCTCCAAAATCTCTGCAGGGCAGCTGGTGTGTAACATGTCATAACTGATAGTAATTTCCCAAGCTATTAAGTCAGAGTCAGTAATAAATCTTTTACGTATCTACTAAAGCCTTAAGATTCCCTTGAACAGATGATCCTTAATCTTAGTGGGGATTATCTGGTTGGATAGAGGTCAAATTGATAGAGAGCACTCACAAGTAGAACTTCTCATCCCAGACGGGGTTGAGATTGCCGAAGATGGTCTTTGTCCTGCGTTTGGTCTTGCCCACCTGGACGGTGACGTAAGGGTCGCTGGAGCCGGTTTTATCCTTGGCCTGTAAGCCCTGTGCACTCATGACTGGAGACAAGACAGGGTTGGGAAAGAGTAAAGAGTCATGTAAGTACAACAAACAGCATATTTGACCATTGAAGGTTACTTGTTCTGAACAACTGTACTCATCTATAACTTCATTCGCTCAATTCGCAGGGACTGGAAGCATTGGCCCGGTGGCTGCGGTTTTATAGCAGGCTCTCAATCCCAGTCACGAATCTAGCTCTATATTTTATTTTAGTGCTTACTAGTCAGTTGCCTGGATTTGATTTATTTGATTCTAAGGTGTCAACTTAAGAATCAAGGGCTTGTTACTGCCCACGACAACGCTGTGCACTTGCCAAAAGCTGAGGCAACAAAGCAGCTCTTTGGTTCACTGACAGCAGCCACATTTAATCTGTTTGTGTTTCTGTGAAGTGTTAAGTATATCAATGATGTATCTACTCCTGCATCCAGGCTATAGGTAGATTCCACCCGTGTGTGTTTGCCCACTATGCTGAGCTAAGCTAACTAAGCTTCAGAATCGTACTTCCACACACACAAACACAAAGGTGCAGACTGCAGAGAAGGAGAGACAGTAGTATTTCACAGCGCCATAAAAAGGGAAAAAGGACACTGGGGCATTAAATATGCATAAGTGACAGTCTAAATAATTCAGGGTACATATATATCCCTCAGCTCAATGCTGACAGAAGTTAGTGGGAAGGATATAGAGGCTTGAAGAGCCATGGCCTGCTTGCTCCAGGAGTACTGAAAAATCAAATACCTCCTGTAGTAAAAGCAGCATACATATAAGAGGGGTCAGCATGCTTCAAACAAAATGCATGTCAGATCATTTATCAAAACTCCCGCCCCCATGCCTTTATATGTCCGAATAGAGGGGCTGACATTTTTTGTATCTTTAAAAAAACGACAATCACGTCCATTTGGCCAGATGTGTGCAGAGTTGAAAAAGTCAGCAAACTACTACGTCTGTCACACGTACAAACATATCTCCATATTTATCCCTCCCAGACTCCTGTGTATGAAGGATGCTTTTTTTTGCCCCGCCTTCAAGTGTGGCTTCATTTTGTGCATCCCCCTGCCTTAAATAGAGTAAACTGGGAGCAGAGTTAGCATTTTAATCCAGTACTGAATCTGCTTATCAAAGTTAAATCCCTTTGAATCCCTCATTGAGTCCGTTTGGGTTTAAGTTTTCACAGCTATAGGCAACAAAAGTTGGAAAGAACTTTCAAAGAATTGAAACCGAGACTGCCTCTTAGTACAAAAGGTGAGAAAAGGATATTGATTGGAGAAGAGGCGGGTAACAGAGAGGGCATACCCAGAAGAATAGACAGACGGAGTACGCTAGTGGTATGAAAAATGAACTCTGAACAGAGGAGTACATATTTTTCCATTTAATACATTGACCTCTTCTGGGGTGCGTTTTAGCAAAGCTTTCAAAAAAAGCAAAATAATTGTTCTAAGACAATTTAAGTAAAGAAAAATAGCATGTACCTTATACAGTAATGTAAAATACTCGTACTTCTTATTGCACATATGTTTGATAATGATGTGATCAGTGCATGTGCAGGTACTGTAGTGGATTAGTGGAGATTTTCAAATTAGCATTTTATAGTCTGATCAAGGTTCATATTCACTGGCAGACCTCGTAGTGCGCACATTAGCCTGAAACAGAATATCTCATGGTCGCTGTGAAAGTGCTGCAGAGTCAATGCCAGTCTGTATTTATCGAATGAATGAGAAATGAACAACAACTCAATAACTGTATTTTAAAATGGGACGTCTGGGAAATTGGCCGAGGCAACTCTGGTCTTTTCAATGTCTCTTTCACTCCCTTTTTCCTCTCTTCTCCTCTTCCTCCTGTACAGTCCTCTTTGTCGCTATTCGCATCCTTTCCGTCACTCCCTCTCTATTTGTCTCCCTCCCTCTCTGTTTCTATTTCTCTCCAGTGTATTGACACTGCCAGAAATGCAAGGTGAGCAATAAATGAGCTGGGCCTGGCACAGTTAGCACAGAGATGGATTGAGGTCGAGGTTACAAAGCTAACTTCCTGACCTTCTTTCTGCCAGTTAACTAGGAACGAAATGAAACCAAGTGATAGTATGTTCCATCTGTATGCAAATGAAGTAGTGATATGAAAGAAGAGCCTTGTAATCCTCAAGGATAATAATTCTTTTTAGGTTTAAGATCTTCAGAAATGGGGATAAACAACAGAGGTTATGTAATCAAAGTGGGTGTGATAAATATGGCTGGAAATTATACTGAAATGTGGACATGTGATTCAGTTCTATTCCCTTTCACCAAGAGGGATGGTAAACAGTGTTAATTTCTTTAATGAAAACTAGGACAAAATGTTCGTCAACGACCTTTTTTTCCATGATTAAGACGAGATGATGACGAGACAGCACCAACGTCATTAAACACTAATGGTGACGATATCAAACATGCAATATCATTGACGAAAAAAGACAAGACTAAAATGTAGTTTAAAAACATAAAAACTTTACCAAAATCTCTCTTTATTTTGTCACCTTCCACCTATAAACTTTTTTTTCTAATCATATTTGCTCCAATCTCACTTACTGCTGCTTTAAGAAAAGAAACAAAACTGTTCAAACTGAATTGTTAAATGCAACTAACCATTATGTAACCCAAGGAGCCAACACTGCCCCGGAAAAGAGATACATACGCATGATAAAAAAACCCAAATCATTTTCCTTATGAACGTTCTGTAAAATGCTGTACTGTCAAACTACACTCAGGGGCTTGACATTTTGATTGGCATCTCTGAGAGAGCTTGAAGTGCAGCTGCGGGGGGTTCATTTCCAAAGTACACGGTAGAAATCAGCACGTTAGTGAGCTCAAAAAATATCTCTGTCAGTTGCAGCAAGTCCTCTCCCACTATAATAATAAGCCGCCATTGCCTCTTTATTTACTGCCTCTCAGATCCTTTGTATTTACCGTGCCACCGTTTAACATTTGGCAAGCATTGTTGCAACCTGATAAGCTTTCCCACTTCTCAACTTGCATCTTGTTTTCATTAGCGCTGCATGTCACGGACTGAGCTCCTCTTTAAAATCCATGTGTTATTAAAAATATGTCATTGTCTAGGTACATGAGTCGAGTAGAGTAGATTAGTCTAAGAATGTGTGTCCTGGTTTCAAAGTCTCTACATGATGACCACAAAAATCATTAATTATTGTCCACAAAACAGTGATGCATTAGAAACCCTCACAGCATTATTAACAAATGACTTCTCCCCAAAATACCTAATCAATTTCTATTTCTATTTCTAATTAAATATGCATTGCTGATTGTGGTTCAGAGTCAGAGGTTAATGACCAAGATCTTGAGGTTAATGACAAGTAAATACCAATTAGAATAACAACGTTTGTCATCTGAGAGGAGCCGGACTTGTAATGGCAGTTTTGTTGATTTGGCATTGGAGGACTGAGCAAAGGGTTATAGGTCATGGGCCAAAGGTCAGAGGTCACCTGCAGCCGTATCGGGACATTACTAGTTACAAAGCATTTATCACTATTAAGTTGATTGATGGTTTGTGTGTAAATGAAAGCTAATAAAAATTCCATATCATAATTGATGGATTCATAATAAAAATGTTAGTGGATGGTTTGAAGAATGAACTTCCTGATATAATTACAGGAACCATGCTAACCTGTGATGCTGATTTTAGCAGACCACTTGGAGGTCCCATCCAGAACAGCCTGCTTGGCCGTCTTCAGATGGCTGGTGAAGTCTTCTTTGGAGACGATGAACATCTCCTGAATCACCTCGAACACTTCGGGACTGTTCTTCTCCCTTATCTTCATGCGCTCCTTCATGGCCATGATGATATTCTGGGTCTTGTCCTCCGCCCCGTGCTTGGAGCTCTTCTCAACTGCCCCTGAAACAAGCCAAACGTTAAGAGTGTTTCGGCTCAGTAGTCTGCATATTTAATCTCATGAATTGGTAGAAGAACTGGTGATCAATCCTATTTATTATATTAACTCACCGCCTTTCTACCGGTCTTCTTTTTTAAATAACTATTGTTACCTAACTCTCTATCCTCTTAAATTCTGCAAGAGTGTACAATACCGTGTTACACTATGTGTATGCCACTATCACTCTGACTGCGTGAGCGTGTGTGGAGGATGGGAAATCACAACTTCAAGCGTTAATGTTGGTGTTTGTTTATTTATGCGAATGTGTGTCTGTAAGACAAAAGGGGCACGCGTGACGGTTCATTCTCTGTATCTGATCACAGTATCGTGCATCTAGAGTGTGTTCATGAGTGCAGATTGAAATGTGATAAAGATGAAACGCAGTTTGAACTATCAAACATTGTTATGCTGGTATAAATCAGTTACAAAACATTGAGTTTTGTAACGCCAGGGTGTAGCTAATCCACTTAGAGTGTGTGACGATTGCCTTGAGGATCATCCTGCAGTCACATTGTTCCTATTTGACAACACCGTAACAACAGGGGTGTGCCCTGATTGAAAAAGCTGATTGAGAACTGTATGTAATGAGTGTGAGCCGTGTACATGCCCCATGTTACTTGTAGCAATAAGTGCGAGGGGGATATGTAATATGTATTACACAAATCCCCTTAACATTATTCACATATACTCTGGGGCTTACAGTATAGTGCTGGTATTTATAGAAAGGTGGGAGATGAAGTGCAACACTAGCGTTGTGGGCACTTAACAGATACCCAGACAAACCATGTTTTAGATTCAACTGATTTCAATAATGATTTAGCAATTGTTTGATTATTATCCAAAAAAGCAGATTGTCAAGTCAGGAAAAATAACATTAAGAATACTACAAAAAGTGAGAATGAATGCAGCTTATTTTGAATGCATTTTCCATACAATGCCGTTTAAGACACTAATCATTCTTTATCTCTCACAAACATACACACCCCCAAACAGCACTGCACTCACAAAGACATATTTGTGTGAACTGTGAACTGTACATCAAAGCAACAGGGGATGAATCTACTTCCTTACTTTGTAAACAATCTGCATTGAGCAGGTCTTGGCACTTCTCGTGGCATTTAACGCCACACTCCGAGCAGCGCATG
>CAKAKQ010038071.1:0-17769 GCA_916700675.1 Helicolenus avius
CATGTGGTTAACCCTCCGTGTGCCGGGCCCGGGGAGAGTGGCGTAGGCACCCCCCTCTGTAAAATAAAGAGGTTTGCACTGTAACATAATAGACCTGCTGAAGTAATGACCAGCTTTATACATTTTGTGAAGGTTGGGAACATAAGAGCTGCAGCAGTGGGCAGATGCCGCTGTCACGGTTTGTGTAAAAACAATTGTACCCTTCTCGGCGTTACATTCTTCTCTATTCACATCCAGGTTCACTTAATGAAAGCCTGTCTGCAACACGGTTAAGGAGTGATAAAGAGGATCACCGTTTAAATGCTGATGCATCCTAAAAACAGATCAAATTAGCTATCTTTAAACGCGGGAGAATGGAGAGTATCTCTGTGCAGGGAGGCAGCAGCAGGGTGTATGGATTGTGCTGTAAACTGTGGCATAGTAATAACGCCAGGCAGCAGAAAATGTGCTCCGTTCTGTACTTTGCCTTGACATGATTGAAAGACAATGGTCCCATGGATAGGCCATTTCAACATCAAATGTGCATGCACATCACAGGGCAAGGGTGTGCTATCCATCACATTCAGGGAGCTGTCAGAAGGCAGCTCTCGCGGCCCCGGCTTCTCTCTCTCTCCACGCACATTTGCAACTCTACGGCAATACAAGATTAAACCTCCTCGTACATATTGTAGTGCCCTCCATCCCCCGAGCAGCATACTATATCAAACACACACTTTTTTAAAAGCGATCATTGTAGAAAGATATTAATTAGTCCTTTTGGAAATTCATCCCGTGTCATACAGCAACACCTACGTATAACACTACGGTCAACAACGACCACAACAGAACGTCATTACAGTGCTCTACGTATCCGATCATAAGGTCATAGCGTGCAGCAGCTTCCTCACCCACACACACAGTCATTTCTTTTAGTTTCTTCACTTTTGTTTTACTCTGCATTGTTCTGTGAGGTTAACATTACGGCTTTAATGCGACATTTTCTTGTATTTTTTTTAACTTCGAGGTTGTTTATTTGTCATTTGTCAATTCCAGCAAAGCACTAATTGTCAATAAAAATCAGGTTCCTTCAACAATGCTTATAAAATATGTATATATATATAAATAAAAGGGTGATTCATACAAGTAAAAGTAATCTAAGGCATAAAATAGTGCAGTTAAAATACTGCGCTTAAA
Organism: Helicolenus avius; assembly: GCA_916700675.1. Taxonomy (NCBI): domain Eukaryota; kingdom Metazoa; phylum Chordata; class Actinopteri; order Perciformes; family Sebastidae; genus Helicolenus; species Helicolenus avius. The sequence continues at coordinate 1,174 of CAKAKQ010038071.1, forward strand.
TATAAACATAAGTAAATATGAAATGGTAATGTAAATGTAAATTTGTAATTTAGTTAATGACAGTATTTCAGATGGACTGAATGTAAACAGGAATGTAGTATGTAATAATTAGAAGTAATAAAAATACATATATACAGAGGTGTAGACAGGAATGCAGCATGTATAGAGAAGTCATAATTATGTGTGTATATATAAACACAGAGGTGTAACAGTTGTAAAACAGTATGTAAAGTATATAAAGTAGGGCTGTAAATATTTCTTTAATGCATTAACGCAACTTTTAAGGTTGTAGCGGGCTCAGTTTTAAAGTGAGAGTGAAGATACTGATATCATATGAAACTAGAAAATCTAAAGAATCCATTGGTACCAACCATGTCATACTAGCTTGTCATGAAGGAGGTTAAATAACGCTCCAAACTTGCGCTACATTTTGGCGAGGAAAAACTGTCATGAGCATTTTCAAAGGGGTCCCTTGACCTCTGACCTCCAGATCAGTGACTGTAAATGGGTTCTATGGGTACCCACGAGTCTCCCCTTTACAGACATGCCCACTTTATGATCATCACATGCAGTTTGGGGCAAGTTATAGTCAAGTCAGCACACTGACACACTGACAGCTGTTGTTGCCTGTTGGGCTGCAGTTTGCCATGTTATGAGGGTTGCCTGTGAGGGTTTCTGGACAATATCTGTCATTGTTTTGTGTTGTTGATTGATTTCCAATAATAAATATATACATACATTTGCATAAAGCAGCCATGTTGATAAGAGTATTAAATACTTTATAAATTTCCCTTTAAGGTACATTTTGAACATACATGTGTGATTAATTTGCAATAAAATGTTTTAATTGACTGACAGCCCTACTATTAAGGTAGATAAAGGTAAAGTTTTAATTAAAACAACACTAAAACTTAAAATGCAAGCACAACTGGAGACAATAACAACTTTATGATGATTGAAATGTACTTTTCAAAAATCACAACACCGGTTTAACTCTTTTTATATTCTTTATAAGAGTGAAATATCTGGCAGAATGTCCTTTTGTTTTATTGCATTACAGTAAAAAATGAGAGGCCTATCCAAGTGCTCGCCGCCTGAGGCTGTTTATGCTGTCATAGGTTTATGTATAATCGGGTGATCAGGTTGTAGTCATGCAAAATGCAAAAATACATAAATACATAAATACATGTTGGAAACTACAGAGAGACTCAGTGCAACTCCTCCCATCCCTTGCCTTGGCACAATAACCCAAATGTATTTTAATTGACTGACAGCCCTACTATTAAGGTAAATAAAGGTAAAGTTGTAATTAAAAATAACACTAAAACTTAAAATGCAAGCATAACTGGAAACAAAAACAACTTTATGATGATTGAAATGTACTTTTTTAAAAATCCTAAACTCTTTTTATATTCTAAGAATTAAATATCTGGCAGAATTTCCTTTTTGCTTTATGCATTACAGTAAGTGCTCACTGCCTGAGGCTGTATATGCTGTCATAGGTTTATGTATAATCAGGTGATGTAGTCATGCAAAATGCAAAAATGCAAAATAAAATAAATACATAACTACAGAGAGACTCGGTGCAACCTCATCCCCATCCCTTTGCCTTGGCACAATAACCCAAATGGAAGCCTTTATGAAGCCCTGATGGAAGCAGAGTGCGCTTTTCTAATGCACAGCCGTGCACACTACTACATTTGCAGCTAATCAGAAGCGCGCAGTTGCAGAAAGGAGAGCGGTTGCCAAGGCAGCCACCAATCTCCCCTCCCCCTTTTTCTCTCCCTCCGTTCCTCTCTCCCGTTTATTATCGGCAGAGGTCGCATGGCAGAGGGAAGTCCACAGACCACTTCTGTACTGGAACCAATGCAAGAATATGCACCTCCATAACAAAGCCTGCTGCGTGGAGTCCTGAGAGGAGGAAACAACACAGGCTGCACAAAAGAGCTCAAAGAGAGAGGATCTAAGTTGGAGGTTTTCATTTGTTCTGGAACAACGAGGATAGTTTTTTTTTGCCAAACACGTGTGAATGAATGCATTTTTTTTTGCTCTCTCTGCGTTGAGTGAAGTGAGTGTTTCGCATCCCGGCTGCAGGGCTCTGTGAGGAAGAGGAGGAGGAGGAGGACTGTGCGCATCTCCACCAAAGAAGAGTTGGTGCCGAAGTTCGGCTGCAAACGGATGTGAGGGAAGAAGAGTACCGAGTAAAAAAAAAAAACTCCCCCACTTCTTTTTTCTTTTTCTTTTTTTTTTGTGTGTGTGTTGTTGTTGCTCCAGCGGTGTGCGTGTTTTTTTTTTTGCTGAGACAATAGTGAAGTCAAAAGACGCTGAAAGTGATTTTCATGCCTTCAGTCTCGCACAACCTGAGATGGACGTGAGATTTTATCCTGCGCCTCCAGCTAATGTGGGTTCATGCTCCCTACCGACTGATCCAAGTTGTCTGAGCTCCTTGGACTATTACCACTCGAACAAGGTAAATAAATAATAAAAATCACCTGTCTTCTTCTTCTATGCATGCTTTTTTTTTATTATCCAAAACGCGCACATCTCCATAAAAAAAAAAACGCACAAGTGTCAGCAAATAAAAGTCAATTTATTTTTATATAGCGTCAAATCATAACATAAGTTATCTCGAGACGCTTTACATATAGAGCAGGTCTTAGATCGTACACCATAGTTTAGAGATCCACCAAGTGACCTCCTTAAAGTGACCTTTAAGGAGGTTTTTAATTCAGTCTGGGTGCTACTTTAAACCCTGCAATCATTCTATTTTGCTGTTGAAAGAACTTTTTTTCCCCCTCTAAACCAACATGGTTATTATGTTATTTCCCTCATGGTGAGATTGTGCAGTTGTGTTCTGCACACAAAGCTGGCATTAAAGTGTCCCACCCCATGTGGAATACCAGGGGCTGTATAGAATCCATACTGCCCCACCACCACCACCACCACTCTGCTGCTCTCCAACCTCCAACATTATCTTCCCTCTCAATGATTTCTTATATAGCTTACATGCTTTTTTCTTTCCACTGGGGAGTTCAACGATTAAATGGATGTGTGCCAGTAATGTACTGTTAATTACTTTGTAAGGAGAAACCACAGAAGGGCTGGCTGGTACAAACTTATCACTCTCTTTTTTTCTTCTCTCTCAGTTTTTGACACCCCGCCGGCTTCTTTTTTGGGCTTGTTTGACCTGCACTGACTCCACATTGCAAGTGTGCACATGCAGGTGGCATTTAAAACAGCATTAGGAGTATTTTTTTTGTTGTAGTTTGACATTTTGGAACAAATAATCATCCCTTTGCTGCTTGGTAATCCTGTTATAAATAACCGAGGGAGAGCCATAAGAGATAAAAACACCACAAAGTAACTAACAAGTACCACAAACACATGTGGAAATACTAAGAAAACTATATTAAACTGTTTAATTTAAGGATGCACCGATACCGAATCGGATATCGGGACTCAATGAGGCCGATCTATGTTTATATACTATACATTATATACTGGAATTTGAATTTCTGTTTAAGTTTTGACCAATTAGTTGCTGCATTAAAAAGGTTTACACTTGAATTGTAATCATTTTAAAGATTTTTAACAAAGTTGCTGGTGCACGATTTATTATTTTAATGATTAATAACAATTCAGGAAATTTATATTTATTTGTTATATTTAGTTTTAAAGCGATGTTTAAGCCAAACCTGATGTTTCCTTTACACGTAACAGAATAATCCCAGCCACTTCCACACAGTAAGGCATACAGCTTATTAATTAAAACACTGGTATCGGATCGGTACTCGGTTAACAACCGATACCCAAAGTCCAGGTATCGGTATCTAGACTGGAAAAAGTCAGATCGGTGCATCCCTAGTTTAACTAACAGACTTCCACTAGCGTTAGCAGCATCTCAGCCTTCTCCAATCACTGAATTATTGTCTTACCGTGGCCGGAATATTACAAATCAACAGGCTCTGGACGTTGACCTGCTGCTGCTGCAGATAGAGACGCAGTACTTTGGCTTGAAAAGACGTCTTTCAGGTTATGACAGTGACGGGGGAATGATATGCACAGCTGGGGATGTTTGTTTCTTTCACTGTGTGGGCAAAGTGGAAAGTGTCTGTAACCGAACGGAACATTCCAGTAATCAACCGAGAAGATCATCTCATCAAAGATCATCTCCCAATTTAGCTCTTTAAAAAAAAAAAAGAAAAAAAATGATAATCTGTGGTCGGATTCGGCTTGAAAATAAGAAGTCAATATAAAACATCTACTGATAAAAAGGCACTTGTGACACCCTAAATGGGGCTCATATAACCGCCTCCTCCGCACGCACAGGCTATCTCTTTTTGTAGGTCAAGCGAATTAGGATCATCCTCCATGCGGATAATCGCAAGAATATGCTGATATCCGCACACAGCACGGATCCTGGAAACAAAGATGATATATAAAGTACTTTCACAAAGGGGGGAGGAAAGTGACACTAACTAACTGTCACCGATACAAAAAGTGTGGCGCGCCCCCCCCCTTGAAAATTTACAAGTGTTTCATTTGAATTATTGAAACTCCCATTGCTGGAGGGGGAGTGGGGGACTCTTTTCCACGAGGGGAGGTATATAATTTGCCGTCATCACACGTGTAACACTAACTACCTTCACTAGCGATGCAAATGAGGCCCAGCGGGGATCACTCGGTGTCCTGTTAACACGGTGCACCGGGGGTCAAGTTCCTCTCCTTGTCAAACTGACGGTGGCACTAAAGAGATTTGTTATGTAGGTACAGTATCTACGCATCAGATCTGCCCGCTGCTAATCATCTCCGACAGCACGTCATGCCCAGGTCTCTCTCGGAGAGGCAAAAGGCTAATCAAAGCATTAAGGTCAATTGTTTTTTTATGGGCTTACTTTGCATATTTATTTGGATATGTTTTGGTTTTGTAGCTGAATTTGTTTGAGAATATTCTTTTGGGAATAATATTATTGGAGAAGAGTCAAAATAATGTGAATAAAAACAAGCTTTTGGTAACTGCAATTTGGCATCCGTGTTGAGATTTAGCTCCATTACTCTTTTTCTAAGTATTTAAAAAAAAAAAGAGAAGAAGAAGAAGCAATTTACAGCCTGAGAAAACATCTCCTTTTTATCGCTGGTGAAATTAACAGTGTTATTATCTGACTCACACACACACGAGCTTAATTGGATAACACGAGCATGTGTTGGTATTTTAGCTTTTATAGTCTGTTTATTTGCAAACCTTCCTAGTTTGAGTAATTATCGAGTTTATGCGACTTCCAGAGGAACACGTGTGCTGCTGTCATGCTCATTTTGGAGCCGATTCATAATAACGTGCTTCTGGATGTATTGTTTCTTTCACCTTATTCAACGTGCCGATAATTATCACTAATCGCCGCGTGAATCATTTACTGTTTAGCAGCGTTGTCCACGATCAACTAAAACGTCTTACAGAGAGGAAATGCGAAGCTTTTTCCAAGCCAACATTTGTCATCGACCGGTCCTCGTAAGTAATATGAATCATCCCGCTCGCCGAAGTCAGTCAGTTTGTTGCTGTAATCACCGAGAAGTTCAGCACAGAAGGAAAAAAAAAAAGGTAGAGAAAAGAGATGCACGAAATGAGCAGAGAAAGCACTCGAAGCGCAGATTGAGATGATTCAGAAAGATCCATAAATAACCCTGAAGATTTCTACTTCAATACTTTCAATAGTCACTTTATTTCGCTGTGAGTGTGCGCGTCTTTTATTGCCGCGGTGCTGTCCCGCCGCCGAGGAGAAATGACACAGAATAATACCATTATAACAGCTTTGTGCTCTGATGGTAATATTAAACCGTGGCATGTTTCAACACAGCCTCACATGTACACTCCTGTGTTACTCATACATTATGTGCAAATGCTATACTAATTTATGTGTTGTAGAAAGCATCTAAAAGTACACATTTTGTCTTACACAACGTGTTACAACTGTAATTGTCGTTGGTCCGGCTCTTTCAGTTTGCTCTGTGAAATGGGAACACAGTGTCTGCTCCTTTATTTGAATACCTTAATCAAACAGTGCTGCTGCTGCTGAGGTGAGCTGCTGCATACAGTAAAGCAATAGAGTGCAGAGAGAGAGAGAGAGAGAGAGGGAGAGAGAGGGAGAGAGAGCAGGCCCTGTGTTTATACACCCAGGCCCCACCCAGCTCATATATCCTCCCCAACAACTGATATCTGCTTAGATAGGGCATGACTGAAGAGCTGGCTTTGTTAGTTGGTGGTCTCCTCTGCCTCAGATAAGCCGTTGGTTGGTATGATGCGCATCCATTTGAATGCCTTATCTCAGTTTTATTTCTTATTACAGGACTTGCCTGGTGGTTTGTACGCTGGGCAAACGGTTTGATTACTTCGCGCTAATATATTCAGTCGGGTTTCCAAGTGAAATAAGCTCATATGTATTGTTAGTGTTGGCTTAATGTACAAGGGTTATTTTTAGTACTGGCTACTATCACGTCACTTTGGTGCCGATTCGATATGTATTGTGATTTGTTATTAGGATTTATTGCGATTTTTGGTCACTAGTTTAACACTTTTCAGACCATGGGGAAAAAAGTTGAATCATACACTTCTAGGGACTTTTACTTTGGAAAATATCTAAATTAATACAGTAAAAATGTTTGATTTTCAGCGAGTATGTAGTCAGAGATGTCCTGAAGTCAAATATATCAGTCATTGTCAGAAAGTATTACATATTTTCCAGCAATAACATTTCCCCTCACAAATTAGTGGTATTTTCTTTTTAATTTATAAGGGGCATGTAATGTTTTTTTACTTCTGGAGAATATAATCCAATCAATCTTATTTCCGTATATATTTTTTGTATATACAGTTCCTTTTGTTAACACCTTATTTTGAAAACCAGACGTAGTCACACATGTCTACTTCCTCTAACTTCGCCAAGTCCGTCTCTAGCTCTCCCGTTAGCTCCGTTCTCTTTATCCATCCATGGTCGTTTGAATGCATTTAACATAAATGTCAGTATCTGGGTGCTCTACAGTCGTAGCGTCGGCTACATTTAACCACGGAAACGAGAGCGACGGCCGGCTCCACCGCAACGTTACCGCAATACAATAACATTTCCTATTCGTGACAGAGTTAGCATGCAGCTTTAGCCGCAATGTCTAGCTCTGCTTTTCCTGTCAATGTGTGAAACCCAAAGTGTTTCCATCCTTTACTGGATGTGTAGTGTTTACCACTCTGGATTTAACATGTGAGGGTGCAGGTCGAATCCACGCCGACCCTCCCACGTTTTCTACTTTTTCGTTTCTGCTCGTTTGTTTTGGTTGACGGATACGGAACGGATATGACGTCACGTTACTCAGACTACAATAATAAAAGCGGTAACTTCCTTCTACCTGTGCATAGACTCAAATGAAGCAAATATATAGATTCTGGCATTAAAAAAAAAAACATAGGTGAATCTTTTTCCCACCCCACAATGAACCGGTCCCTGCAGGCTGTAGTTCACTGTATGTTCATGTTGAGTGGCGTTGTCGCTATTAGCTAATGACGAACTCTGTGGTATGTGACAGAGCGGCAGAAAGGGAGAATCAGAGGATGAGTGAGAGTCAAATGGGTTGAAGTAATCAGTGGCCCAGTATGGGGACAGTGTGTGTGTGTGTGTGTGTGTGTGTGCCTGTGCATGCTAACTCGGGGCCATTCAAGCGTTTTGCTGACTACGGAATCACAATCACAATTGCTTTCATAGCCCAGTGCAGAGGAAGGCCATGCATACCACAGTAAGGGCCTGTGACACACGGCGAGCAGGGGGCAGCGCAAAAACAGCCACTAAATCATATTCTCCCTGCCCCGACACACGGAGGAGGTTTTTAATAGGGATTCCGACCATTTGAAATCATTTCAATGAAACTGGAATTGGCTCTGACATTGGCTGAGTCACAGAGTCTGCATATGGCACAGAGATTTCTTGCCTTCTATATATATATACATATATATATATTCACCTAGGTGACTGCGTATAAAGTCTCAACCAACTACAAGGTGTTTACATCTGTTTTTTGTGACTTTGTTTTGGGGTTCTCGTGAATGCAATATCTCAGGAACGCCTTGAAGTCAAGGTCACTGTGACCTTACATCCGTCCTAAAGCATACTCTGCTTTATCTATATTTATTACACAGCATTGCTGAATACACGATTTTGATTAGTCATGGCGTCCTACCGACTGTTATTTCTTTATAGCAGACCGCTGCTATGGGCGCAGTTCTGATGTCGGACTCTGGCGGACCGTTTTTGTGTCAAATTATTGACTTCTTAAGTAAGTAGCCGTGTAATAAGCGTAATAATGTACAGCTAGCGGGTCATTGTTGTGGAATAAACCCCTTCAGAGCTCCACGTCGGGGTGCGGCATCGCCCTGTCGGGGTTTCTTTCACAACAATGACCGGCTCGCTGTATATTATCCCTTACTTATATTTATAATTTACTAAATGAACATCATGCTGTATTGAAGAAGACTTGAAACTAGCGATTGAGACCATAAACTCATGTTTACAATGTTTACTGAGGTAATAAATCAAGTGAGAAGTAGGCTCATTTTCTCATAGACTTCTGTACAATCAGACTTCTTTTAGCAGCCAGAGGAGTCGCCCCCTGCTGGCTGTTAGAGAGAATGCAGGTTTAAGACACTTCAGTATTGGCTTCACTTTTCAGACCCGGATGTTGTCCATTTGGGATATCTCAGGAACGCCTTGAGCAAATTTCTTCAAATTTGGCACAAACGTCCACATGGTCTCAAGGATGAACTGATTCGATTTTGGAGGTCAAAAGTCACTGTGACCTCACGTCCGTTCCATTCTTGTGAACGCGAAATCTCAGGAACGCCTTGAGGGAATTTGGTACAAACACTTTGATTCAAGGGTGAATTGATTAGATTTCGGTGGTCAACAGTCAAGGTCACTGTGACCTCACAAAACATGTTTTTGGCCATAACTCAAGAATTCATATGCTAATTATGACAATTTCACTCAAACAAAACAGGATATTGTGATGACATTTTGGACAGACACGGATGTAGACTGTAACTTGACTGGTTGTCGGTGGCGTGCGACTGCACATTGATGGAAGGAAATAAGGCACTTGACGCTGTAATAATACCACATTCAGGATCATGAATAGCTTTTTCACCATTTAAAAGCCCCGTGTCTCTTTGTTTGGCCTTTAAATGCAGCGTTTGTGTTTGATGTAGTAGGTTATGAGAGTGACAGTATGAATGTGTGTCTGTGTGTGTGGTAGCGGCGGTGGTGGTGGGGGACTACCCCTGTGCTAATTATTGGCCCTGGCAGTGCTAAGCTACTTCCTCGTTGGTGGGTACCAGTGCGTCCCCCCTCAGCGTCTGTTACCATAATTAAGACCAGCCGCCCCACGGTAGTAGTGCTTACATTAGTCAGCCCGGGCCTTCCCATGGGGCAGTGCGATGGCATTCTCATTCTTACTGCAGAAGAAGAAGAAAGAGGGAAAAAAGAAACAGCACCAGCACCTGCTCCAGAGTAGGCCCCGGGGTGTTTAGTTAAATGTTGATTATGTTTGTTAATGGCTGAAAAAGAACGACGCATGACAGCACGGTGAACGCTGGCACCACATCATCCATCCATCTATCCATCCATCCACATCCATCATCATCATCATCATCTATCTATCTATTTATTCGGGGTGGCCTGACAATGACTGATATATTTGACTTCAGGACATCTCTGACTACATACATGCTGAAAATCAAACATTTTTACTGGATTCGTTTCGATATTTTCCAAAGTAAAAGTCCCTAGAAGTGTATGATTCAACTTTTCCTTTCCCCCATGCTCTAGTGTTAAAAAAAGTTAACAAAAATTGCAATAAATCATAATATCGAATTGCAATACTTGTGGAATCGCAATGCAAATCTCAAAGTCTTGTGATAGTATCAAATCGGGGGATAGGCCCTACTATCTATCTATCCATCCATCCATCCATCCATCCATCCATCCATCTGTCAGAGGTTTTTCATCTCTCACATAATTAAATATGCATTGTTGTGACTGTATTGCTGTTCTTCAAGAGGTTTAAGCTCCGTTGCACTGACAAGATTATTGGAGCTCTGAGCCGTCTCATCATAGGTTTTTAACATGTGACCTCCAAGTAACTCCAATTTTATGTTAAGCAATAGATAAAAAAGGAGAAAAAACCCAAAGCACAATAGGGAAAGCTACAATATACCACCGATATTATGCATCTAAGCTGGTACAGAACCCAGCCAGTGTTTCAGTGCTGAAGGTAAACACATGTAGACAAATAGGGAGGGAGTGTACTGTAAGAGCGCCAAGAGCGCCTGTAGGCCGTGTATTGTATATATACACACTGTATGTATGTATAAGAGCTGAAATGTTGAGTCGATGCATCAGTCAGCTGACAGGAAATGTCTCTATGTTTTATATATTTATTGTAAATTGTAAATCCTTGAGCGTTGACTGTTGGTTCGGGGGGAAAAAAGCAATTTGAAGTCGTCACATTGGACTCTGGGATGTTGTGATTAGGGCTGCATGATTTTGAAAAAAATATCTAATTGTGATTGATATAGCTATTGGGATATTAGAGGGTATGATAATTATTACATCATTATTCTCAGTTTCATTGAAAAACATATTGCAGGAGGCCATATTGCGTTTTCCATCAAAATTGTGCAGCACTAAATGTGATGGCAATTTTGCCTATTTCCTGACATCTTCATAGACTACCCAGTAACAGATTAATCGGTAATTCAATTAATCAATAATCCCAGCTGTAGTAAATACAGCATGTCCATGTATGAATGCATGCATGTACATATATGTACTGTATGCATGGAAGACGCTGGAAGCTGGACAAACATTCCCAGTTGTCCCAGCTTCCTGAGGTATGTCCTGTGCAAACACCGTTGGGCCATGCTATAAGCTCCTTGCCAGGGATTTAAGGCTCTTTTCCCTCCCTTGTTTTCACTGAATATCCTTTACAAATATTATCCGCCTGGTGTCAGTGCCATGTTTGCGCTGCAGCCTGAAGGGACGGAGCCCATATGAAAGTTCAATTAATGGTCCAAGACCAGACTAACACGTAAACAGTACAAATAAAGTAGAATGATCTGAAAGCTCCCACGCAGTTTGACTGACTGGGCTAGATCCATCTGGGAGATATACTATCAATCTGAATGTATATATTTTTTGTGGCCATGCACCAGCAGATATCTGACTTCTAACCTGAGCTCTGGTGTCTGTCATTAAGTCACCGACATGCATTGATTTGGAGAGGTTTCCACTTGAGGACGATAAATCCATATGATCCTGAATTTGCTCTCCTTCCCCAGCTGTGACTGTCTCGCCCTGTCCCTTGTCTGTCAGGAGCATGTGTTTATTACGTGTGACATATTTAGCAGGCAGATATAATTGCCTGTGCAAGGCTGTAATCGTCTGCGTCCAATTCAGTCAGCAGAGACTGCGGGAGCCCACAGAGCCACCGAGGTAATCAAACTGTGGCTCATTCTTCCTCTTTGAGAGCTAATGATGAGCTCCATGATCGCTTACAATGGGGCCGGATAGAGAAGTGTGACAGAAAAAGTACGGTGGTAATACCATGCTTTTAGTTCTTCGCAATGCTATTATCTTTAGTTTGAGACGTGGGAAAACAGAGAGAGAAGTGTACGGTAAGAGGAAAAAATAGAGATAGATGCTGCTAAAGAGAAAAAAAGGAGGTAGAGAGGTTAGAGGAGACTTGTGGGTTGAGAGAAAGGGAGGGAAAGCGAGAGAAAGAGGCCCTCTCTTTGTGTTGTCGACCTATTTAGTCTCAAGCTGGCCACGAGCCACGTCGATGAGTGATGTCGCTAAGAGAAACAAACAGAGGAAAGAAAAGTAGGATTTTGGAAATTATGACATACGGTCAACGTGTTATGCTATCGAGGACTCCGTCTCTCTCTCTTAACTACAGTAGGCCTCAACAGGCTCACGGCGGATCGGTAGAGTTGTTAACACACAGGAAGGGGAAACTTGAGCAGATCTTTTTATAGAATTGTTAATAACACAGTAGACAGTAGTGAAAAACCATATAGCCTAAAGCAGCACTTACTGGCACAACCCACGTGAACCCAGCAAGTGTATGCGTGTGTGTGTGTGTGTGTATGCATACTTTGGTGTGTGTTGCTGGCACCTTAGCAGTGGTGGAAGAAGTATTCAGATCTTTTACTGTAGTGTGTGTGTGTCTGTGTGTGTCTGTGTGTGTGTGCGTGCAGTATGGAATCAGATCAGAGCGTATGTGAAAGTGAAAATGTGAAAAGTGAAAAAGTTTTACGGCTGAAGAAGACTTGCTGTCGACTCTTTTTTTTTTTTTTTAAATCAAGCTTAAAGGGCAATTTCACCCAGATTAAAAAAAAATTTTTTTTTACCTCTAGTTGTATGGTTTTATTTAAGTCTTAAAGAAATCTATCGCTTAGATCTCTGCTGCCAGAACAATACAACGGAAGTGTCAGGAATTTTGCATTGAAAAATTACGAATAAAAAAGACGAAAATTAGAATATTATATGTCTAGGACTTTTATTGTGAAAGGTAACAACGGAAGGAGTTCATCCAGTACGTGCCGCCTTTGTCAAGGTTGAAATTAGTAATAAAGTTTGCCATCCTGGTTTGGACTACGGATCCTCTGTGTTGTTATTGTTTCATAAATATAGGCGCAACTCTACCGGTTCTTAACAACGTGATTGGTTGATGCCTTTATTCGCGGTGCTAAAACTCAGATAATCTGCCTTGTTCCGAAAAAAAAAAAATTCCGATGCTTTTTCGCCCCGTAATATTTGGCTGCTGGATTTGGCTGGTGGATTCCAAAATCTACCAGCAACTCAATAGATTACCATTGTTTTATTTGGCTGGTGAGTGAAGCAAGTATAGCAGCCACTTGCACATTTTACCGGCCAATTACGTCGTCTAAATTGATAATAACTAGCACATACTAACTCAAATCACTCAGAAAATCTGAATTGATAAGAATTATGCTATATACCCCAGTATATTTGAATCAAACTTTGGTCTTAGTCTGATTACTCTTTTTTTCTCTCTATAATTTCACTTGAAACTGTTATGTTCATTTTGCACTAAAGTTCTTAATTAAATGAGAAAATACTTTTGTCAAGAGTTTAATTCACACAGGAGAATACAAAAATAACCTTTACCATTTCATATAGACTATTTATTGATACCAGAAAACATGCTATATTGTGATATATATTGTTATCGAGATATGAAATGTAATATAACATTTCTGCCGTATCTCCCAGCCCTACGTTTTCACGTCTTTTTGTCCAACCATCAGACCAAATCACAACAATACTCTGTTAATCTGTACCTGTTGCTGCAGTTAAACAGCAACAGGTACAGTTAGGCCAGTTACTTAGTTAAAAGGCGTCGGGAACGTCACAACCAGGAACAAATGTTTGCAGCAGCCGGGCAGGGAAAGGGAGTGAAAACTGAGAGATGGTCATGTTTTATTAAGCCTGATAATGCAGCCTAATCTGTTGCTCGGGTTACACAGTGCTTTGTGGGTAATTAGAGATCATGTCGTATGCCTGGCCTGCTGAAAATTTGCACTCCGCCCTAATCCCCTCCTATCCGCCTTTCACCCGCCACCTCCCTTCTTCTTCATTCTCTCCCTCACTCAAAACCCCAACATGCTTCCAAACGAGCCGACTTCCTGTCGGGGAAACGAACGAATAAACAAACACGGCAGCCGTACTTCAGGTAGCTCGTCGTCAGAAAGTTTATACCTTGCTGTAAGATACTTGGAAATGCGCTTATGTGCTCAGAATTCAATAAGAGGAAGTCGACAGCGGAGCACTTTGTGGTTTGCTTTGTGGAACTTGTTAGATGAATGACTAATGCCTCCTGGCAAGTGCCCCAGGTTTACTATTACCAAAACAATGGCACTTGATACAGAGCACCGTAGCCTTGGTTTTCACACAGACAGGAGCTCAGGCTGCTGTTTGCTTTTGAACCCTAAACGCTGACTGCCCATTCATGCAACATCCCCCGAACACGGAGACGCACACAAAGGAAATTCTCGACTGACACGGTGACTTGTTGAAAAAAAAAACTAAAAAACAACAACAACGGCGTCTTTCATCGCTCATTGTCCGCAATTTTTCCATTGTTAAAAAACTGAGAAATGTTTCCTCTTCTCTCCATATCTAGATTTGCAAAGTGTGAAACAGTAGACACGTTTACATACAGACAGTTATACAATTACTCGGATTGTGACAGCAGCTCCATTAAAGTGTCTAAATATCAGGTGGAAAATAATGATGCAACCCGGGAGCAAAAAGATACCGTACGAGTGCAAAGACTGGATTGTTTAAAATATAACTGAGTGAGCTGGATGCAGTGTTTCCCCTTCAATCTGTAGGTGGTTTGAGCTGAAAATCCCCTTTACATTATGAAAGCAATAATAGAAACAGTACGCTTTTATCTCCTCAGCATCTGGGTGCCACTCATAAAACCTCATCTTACAGTACGCCCTGTATGAATCACTAGAAGAAAGTGTACTATTTGAATCTTGCCACGAGTGAGTAAACGTGATAACAGTATTGTCATAGACACACACATAACAAACAGTGTGTGTGTGTGTGTAGCATTAAACTCATTAACCTCATCAACCCCGTCAGAGCCACCAGAGGTCTTATGAATTATCATTTATTCAGACACAGAGGAGATAAAGGACATCATATTGCCGTCATGAAGGGAAACAAGCTTTCACACAGCTCATATACCATCAGGAGTGACATTTGCATAGAAATGTAGCAAAATGCAAAACTGAGCTATATTCAAAGCGTTCAAGTAGCACGGTCATTATCGGCAGGACTAGGAGGCTTTTAAGAGTCGAGGTAGCTAATAGATACCAGTGGCTCTTTAGCTCAATTTGCATGTAGGTGTTTTCTTTTTTTTTTGTGGGTTTGTGCACATTAGGAACCAGAGACAAAACACTAAGCAAGAAAACAACGGAGGAGTTGTTAAGCAGGAGAGAAATCGGACTCTAGACTTTAGTTTGTGTCCGTTTGAGGTCTGGGGAATTTTGACATCTACTGTATTGCTTCCTGTTTGTCAATCATCACACACAACATGCTCAGTTTTAATGTCATCAAGTTCAACAGAGTTTTAAAAACTGTTATATAGACCCAGACGATGCATGTTGAAGGCTGCACAGTTACTCAAAATTGGAAATATGGCCTACTGCAATTTTCAAATCACAAGAGGCATAATATTTGTGTGTCAAAATATAATTTCAAATTAAATATTTCATGCTGCTGAGATGTCCTGAGAATGATTATATAAAAATGATCATTCCCTTTAATATTGCAAATCAGCCAAAAATAATCATACGTTTTCAAAATCGTTCTGCCCAAACCTAGATACCCTCCCATAGGGCGACTGTTGTACCAAAAGTATTTGCAAATGTGTGTGGAGAGTTGTGTAACTGTATTTCAACCTGTGTGTGCGAAATCAAATTCGTAAATGTGTAAAAGAATCTCTAAATGCGTACTGAGATTTGTGAATGTGTACAGGAATCTGCAAATGTGTATTCGAGAATCTGTGTGTGCATAATCAGATTTGTAAATGTGTAAAAAAAACCCTCCAAATCTGCATTTAGATTTGCAAGTGTATTGAGATTTGTAAATGTGTAGACCAATCGGTAAATGCATACACAAATCTGCATATAGATCTGTGAATGTGTAAACAAATCTGCAAATGCGTACATAGATCTGTGAATGCATAGGCAAATCTGTAAATGCGTACACAAATTTATAAATGTGTTCATAGACCTGTGTTTGCATAAAAAAATCTGTAAATGCGTTCATAGGTCTATGAATGCGTAAACAAATCTGTAAATGTGTATACAAATCTGTAAATGTGTATACAAATCTGTAAATGCGTACATAGATTTGTGAATGCACGGACAAATTTGTAAATGCGTACATGAATCTGTAAATGTGAAGATAAATCTGCAAATGCGTACATAGACCTGAGAACGCATAGGCAAATCTGTAAATGTGTAAAAAGACGGCCAGTTGAGAGGCCTGCTGGGTTGTAACGGGTAGCTTGTCTGTATTTCTAGCTCAACACATTTACAGATTCATGTACACATCAACAGATTTGTCTACACATTTACAAATCTCAAAACACATTTGCATATTCTTGTAAACATTCACAAATCTCAGCACGCATTTACAGATTCCTTTACACATTTACGAATCTGATTACACACGGATTTGAGATACAGTTACACAACTCTCCACACAGTTTTGCTTCAATAATGGCCCCATAACCTCCTGTATTCCTGCTAATATTGTAATAATCCACATGTCATTGACCGCAAAGTCTGTGAGTGATTATTTTTGTTCTGTTGGTAATTTTCCCACATTAATTAAACTGAGAGCAAACTGTAAGCACAAACACTACACGTCATTGTGGGCCAATAGGTGCGATGACTGGATGGAGGTGAAAACACAAAAATCCCAAGTTGACCAATTAGAAGTGCTCAAGTTTCGAAAAACA
>CAKAKQ010038077.1:0-11135 GCA_916700675.1 Helicolenus avius
CCACATCCCCTCAGGCTGAAACCTCAGTTTCTCTCCTCCCTTCACTTTCCACGGCAGACAGGCCGTTCACTCACACCGGACAACTGCTAGCATATGCTGCTCGCCTGGGAAACACAGAGAGCTGGCCGGGACTGGATGAGACACTTCATAACACACACATATTTCACCACATAAAAACGACGGTATGCGCATTAGGCTCCATAAGGACCAAAAAGGTGCCCAGATTTTTTTAAAAAGCAGCGCTGGTTTAAAGCAGCTGTGGGAAGAAATGGAGCAAATGTGATTAAAAAAAGTTATTTTTATAAAAGGCAGCGCTGATCAAATATGAATCAATATTCTGTTTCGTAATGCCTATTTCTCGCCTCAAATGTTTTCAGGAACATCTTGTAGTGTACTGTTTCGCTGTGAAATGAGAAAGTTTGTGACCTGGCACCCATGTTGAGATCAGTTGAGGACCACCAGCCGTAGCACAGCCAATAGGAACGCTCTCTCTCTGAAATGACCTGTGATTGGTCAAAGTCTCCCATTACGGGCTAGATTTTTAAAGTCTGCAAACAGAGCCATGAGGAGGTGCAGAAGTCTAGTTTTCTTTCAGAACACTTGAATTACAATATGCTGAAAGGTTATTATGGATTTTTTGCCCAATGATGCCAAACATATACTGCCTACTGCCACTTTAAACTGATTTTCACTCAGATAACATGTCCTCAAACACCCAAAAGTTGTTGTGCTGCCTGCTGCAAGAAGACGCCGCCGCTCATCACAGTTTACAGTAAACAATGTCCCCTTGTGACAAGCGCTGCTCTGAAAACGTTCCAGTCACAGAAATTGAACACAGAAATGGCTGGTTATGCACCAGAATCTTTCTAAGAAATTGGCACAAAAAAAACAACAATTAAACAATGAGTGTTTGTCCTGCAAATGGTATTTTTAAACCAGATTGTCACACAGTTTTTGGATTTCTTAATCTGATTTCCACATTTGTTTAATTTAAAAGAAATATAAATCCAGATTCATCCCTAGATTGCTTTAAAAATAAAAAGCAGAAATAAGGGTCCCCTAAATATGCCGAATAGGCAAAAACACAATTGCAACTTTGACATCTTTACTTACTGGCACACCGCAAAGAAACATATTGTTTTCAAGGAAGAAAAAATAACAAGTTTTGACATTGAATAAAAAGAAAATGTGGGTTTTTTTGTGTAAATTTGAAGTCTGTACATCCTGACGGCTTGTAGAGGAGAGACAGCAATTAAGACAAAGAAAGACGAGAAAGACAAAAACAGGGAAATAGACAAGAAAGCGTGGAGACATAGAAGCAGACCGAAAACAGACAGAAAGAGACGGAAAGAGACAGAAACAGTGCAGCGTACAGAAAGACAGAGTGGACAGCGGGGCTTTTCTCTGAGTGCTCTCTGCGCTGAGAGTCATTATCATTCTATGACACAGATGAATGGTACATTAGCATAAGGGAGGACCTTACGTGACACATGGCAGACACACAACTAACGCTCCGTTTTATGAGCTTTCTTCCACCAAAAGTGGATGTAACATATTTTTCCTGCCCGCAGCCAGCTGTTTGCTGTTTGCTGCTTGTTTATGTGGCACATTCACGTGAGAGCGTGACTTCCAACATCCACGGTTCGTCACAGGAAAAGAGGATACGCCATTGTGCTCAATCAGGCTGCCTTAGACAGCCGATAAAATGGTATGCAGGGTGTGTGTGTGTGTGTGTAGAAGAGAATAAAAGAGAATATAACAGCTCTGCAGAGCCTCACTACACAGTGAGTGTTAGTTAAGAGCCTCTGTATGGACTTGTGGCCTTGTTTGGAGTGTGCCTCATTCTGGTGTGTTGTTTGATGAAGTGGCTCTTAGAAAATACACATATCCACACATACACACTCACTCACTACAAATGATATCGATGGTTTTCTAGCACACGGAAAACGAGTGGATGTTTGGTGGGTGAAAGCAGCATCCCAAGGTCTTCCATCCGTTGATTGTTCTGCGCTCCCGTTAATAATTTCCAGAGTGTATATGTCCGTGACTATTCCTGGCATGTGATTAGGAGTTTTGTGTAGACAGAGCCGTGCGTAGGGGAAAGTCTCTTTACCCTGGCTAAGCTCGGGGTTTCCGGTTCACTCTCTGCAACTCTGCTGACTGAGTGGAAGTGGCTTCTTGGCATCTTCCTCGTCTTTGTTGACTCACCGTGCAGGCGGCATGTATGTCCACAAAAATAGCAAGGGGATCCTTTGTGCGTGTGAGGTGTCCTCCTGATGCGGTGGCGTAGTGCCACTTAAGCACCTTAGAGCTGGGAATCACTGGGATTGCCTGGCCTATCCATCCACTAATAATTGGATCAGCGTTTGTCCGAGGAGGCCCGGGCCAGGCTGCAACTAACTAATTGGATTAGTGCGTGTGGCTAAGTGTGTGTGTGTGTGTGTGTGTGTGTCTGTGTGTGAGGGCTTCCCCGGCTTACCGTGTCCCCGGTGTGTATAGTAAAGCTGCTGAAGTAAGACGTGCATCTAACGTCAATCTCTCAGCTGTACGGTCGCTGTTGTGACCCCATGACTGTCTTTTTTTCCCGCTGCCACTGCAACACCAAACGGGAGATTCCATCAGTAACACGAGCATGACGTCACTGAGCAAGAAGAGGAAAGAGGAAAAGATTCATTTACCTGACAGGATCCAACTGAGCAAGCTGTTAATGAGTGTGGGGAAGGAGCCCATGGGACACCCCAAACTCAACAATGTGTGCCCATTACCACAATTACATAACTCAGTCAGTTAAGTTCTACTTGGGACGATTTGTTTTATATCTCAAGTACTGGATTTG
Organism: Helicolenus avius; assembly: GCA_916700675.1. NCBI lineage: Eukaryota > Metazoa > Chordata > Actinopteri > Perciformes > Sebastidae > Helicolenus > Helicolenus avius. Next base: position 2,837 of record CAKAKQ010038077.1, read on the forward strand.
CATTTGCAAGTAGAAGATTGTGTTTTGTTCTTTTTCCAAGAATTATTTAATCTTGCTTTAATGGTTAAGGGAATTTCGTTATTTTAGCCATTCTTCTTTTATTGAATGTGCGTCACTAAAACCGAGCCTGGAGGTTGGAGAAGCTTCTCAACCCGTAGAGGTTAAAATCATCAGAATCCTAAAAGGCTAAATTCTCAGTAGATCTAGTTAAAAAGTCAGACATTACTTTTTGTGATACTGAATACATGTGTGGATTCAGCTTTGTGCCTTTGAGGGAAAAAGACTAGTAATAAATGACATGATCCCATAACTTTAGTTACTGCACGTCTACCTGTCGCTGGAGGAATTCATGCACTGGCTGCACAACTCCGGACACAAACTAATTTCCACAAAGGGCAAACAGAGAGACTCTTCTTGTGACTGTGTGTGGTATCAGACGATGTTCCTGAAGGAACAGCATGTTCTTCTGGTCCAGTGCATGAGGCACTGTGGTTTACATGTGTTTGAAAGGGCTCTCTGTGCGACTGTCCTCATATTCTCTACAGTGCACAAACCAAAAACGAAACAATTACGTGCTTAATATGACAGGACTATTGTCCAGCTTTTTTTAGTGTTACTCATGTACGCAATAATGCTCTAACTCAAAAAGTCCTCCCCGCCACCCTCTGTCACCTGAGCAATGCAACAAAGTCTGAATCTAGTTTGCTCCCGTGTTTGCATGTGTGGGCGAGTGAGTGGGGGCAGGGATGTTGAATGTGCCGATCCATAAGCCCCATCGACAGAAAAACTACTGTTCCTCAACCGGAAAGAGCACTGGAGGAGAAACACTCAAACTGGATGTCCTCAGAGCAGTTCAAACACACACACACACACACACACACACACACACACACACACACACACACACACACACACACACACACACACACACACACACACTCACACACACTCAGCGGGCAGGCGAACATGTCAATACTGAATTTTGGCAGAAGAAACATTGGAGACGGAGCAAGAGAACTTGTTCTAAAATAAATCATAAAACTTGGCTAAACAAAAGTCGCTGTCTGGTTTCTCCTGTACATGACAACTTGGCCCTGCAGAATCTGTGTTTGTTAAGTGAAATATTCACATTAACATCTGACTGAGATTTTAGCACAAGACTTCTAACAGGGCATTTGGGGAATTTTGTTAAAGGGTCAATTCAGCCAGTTTACAAAGGCATATTTTCTCACTTCTCTCTTGTGATATCTGGTCATGCACATTTGATCAGGATTTAGCATACCCCATGGATGTATTATAACAACTGGATACGGGACTCCAAGATGACGACCATTCATTTCAATGAAAATTGCTCACCCAGCGCATAACCCCAAAAAGTTTTTCCACTACTTGGTATGCATTGTGTAGCTCACCGCATGTGCACATTAGTTTCTCCCACTCAGACTTACACAAATAAACTTTTCTTTTCTTCCCTTTTTATAAATTTAAAAATCATAATACAGAGAGGAGTAATAACTGACTTTGTTTGCAGTTTGAGTTGTCAACAGTTTTACAGACGTCTGTTTTATAACGGTGGTCTATCTAAAATTATTTTTGGACGCAGGGGATTTTTTAATTGCAATACCACGAATGGCACAAATCACATTTCAAGGCTCTAAAGTTTTGTAAAAATACACGATAAATAAAAAAAATCGTTATACGGAGAATAATACTTGATCTTATTAGAAGTTGGAGGTGTCATCAAATGTTTTGGTCTATGGGGAAAATGTTTTTTGGGCAGAATGGAATTTCTTCTTTGTTGAAGTATCACAGTTGGCCCCTGCGGCAAAAATACCAATAAGGCTGACTGGTGGCCCAGTATCTAGCACTGTATCCAGCTCAGCTGAGATTTCTGCCTCCACTACAGTACAAATGAGGTCAATGGAATTATGTCTGTGAAGCTCAATTGAAGTTAAAAAGTGACACTAAAAGTATTAAACTTTATTTATTATATAAACATTAATTTTATGAAACAATGTTCCGGTCACTCTGGATAATCCACAGATGATACTGACTACGTTTACATTTTGCAAACAGGAATTTTGTTAAGGAGAAAAAATCATGTGTCTCTGTGTGCTCCGGTGCTCCTAATGGCATCTGCAAGATTTCACAGACCGGAGGAAAACAACCAATCAGAGCTGAGCTGGAGCCTAACGTCTCTGAGCAGCTGTCAATCACTCGCGAGCTCCGATCAAATGGGCAAACTAGGCTGCGCTGATCAAATATGAATAATATTCTGTAATGCCTATTTCTCGCCTAAAATGTTTTCAGAAACATCTTGTAGTGTACTGTTTAGCTGTAAAATGAGAAAGTTTGTGCAGGCGTGTTGATATCAGTTGAGGAAATACGAAGCACCGTCCACCAGCCGGAGTACAGCCAATAGGAACGCTCTCCCTGAAATGACCTGTAAAGTATAATGTGTAAAAACCTGGGAAACAAAACTAAAACTACCTTTAACTAACAGTTTTTTGTAATTTGGGTGACCTAAACCTATAGATAATAAAGTACCTACCTACCTAGAATTACATTTTACAGCACACTTAAAGATACAGTTTAACTATGATATACATTAGGACACAGTAATGCACTTATCTGTTCAGGACACACACACACCAAATAAACACAGAAGAGTGTATGTCCACAACAGAACACACTGTGATTGAATGAGTCCCAGTCAGTAGCGTACACTACAGAATACCAGTCAGATTATCGAGAGCTTTATTGTGTGAGCGTGCATGTGTGCTTGTGTGTGTTTTTTAGCGCTGTATGTGTGGCTTGTTACCGCAGATCTTTTATGGCATGCTAATTAAACATTCAGCTCTTCATCTGAACCGTCCGAGAAGCAACATAACACTACAGGGAATTCAAACATGAGGCCTCGACGTTCCGCACGTTGCATTTCATCAAAGTCACAGAACAAAAGGATCAAGTGAACGTAACCATGACCCCGGTGACCCCTGACACAAGCTGTCAGTTTAAGCCCCACTCATTCACACATCAATCAAACACCTCCTCCCTCACACACCACTACCACACACACCTACACATAAGCACGCAAAGACACACCATTCATGTGCTTATTTTGCAGTCCATAATTAGGGTAATTAGGTACAGGACTGCACCTGTCCTCTGATATTCTCATCCAAAAACTACAACCTCAGGCTTAAAATGTACGCATCATTCAAAGAGTGGTGGATTAATTTAGACTATGTGAGCGTAAATGCCTTCCAGCGTTTCAGTGTGTACATACAAGCATGTACACATGTTGTATGTGCAATTTTTTAACAGGAGGAGATTTACACAAAAACTAATAAAACAACCTGACAGTATTTACTTCAGTATTTCAATATTCCAATTGTGGCATCAAGTTGAGAGGGGAGCTATGAATTAATTTATTTTAAACTGGTATAAGAACAGGGCTTTTATGTTAAACAAATCTGAGAATTAATCTCTGTTTATTGTGATCATAAATACGGGTGAAAGTCAGAGAAATGAATAGGAAAATCCATGTGAAAATCATATTACAATTACATATTATAATACAATTTAAAGGGCGAACCTCACCTGTTGATTGAAATACTTCAATCTTGGCTCAAGATGACCTTGTTTACTGTAAAATTAGTGATCGGCGTCTTATTGTAGGTTCCGGAAACAGTAAATCTTTGGTTTAAAAATATTTAATTGTGATTTTATTGACTGATACTGCAATTGCGATATGATTTGTGATATTAGAGGGAAAGATCATTTTTACATCATTCTCATTTTCATTGAAAAACATATTAAAATGATAATGGTGTGATTTTTGCAGGGATCTGTCAAACAAAGATGTTTTCTTAAAGCCGTTTCACAAATTTCCGTCCAAAAATTCTGCACATAAATTAATAAAAACTGATTTTGTGGGTTCTTTTGAATGCTTGCACACCTCTGCAGAACATTTGTTCGGTGAGATAAATATTCAGACGGACCTCAATTTCAGCGGATTTCCTCCTGCGGAAATATATGTTTGACCAATGAAATCCTTTCTTCCAACTGATTGCCGTCATTCTGCATAATAATTAGCCATGTGCTTCTGTTTGTTGCACGGAGAGTGTATTTTCAGAGCAATGGTTTTGGATTAATGGTCATTTGTTTTCCGGGTAACGGATTGTCGGATAAATGGGCTTTTTCGGTCCAACTTGACATTCTTTGGACTATTGGTGTTTTGGAATAACAATGCCTTCTCAACACCCTATAATGTACGACAAACACTACTACATCATCAATCGAATGAAGAAGACGATATATGGCTTGAGTTCATCCAGCAGCTCGGATACAATGAAGATGGTAATGTAGCTGATATGCACTTGCTTATGTTATATGTTGGTCACGGAACGGGGTTACCCACAACAGCTAGCTTTAAGATCAGATTTGGGGTCCGATTAGTTTATCTATTGTGTAGTTAACGTTAGCCCCTTAGACATTCTCTGTCTGAATCTGGATCGGTTTTCATTGTTGGACAGGGCACTATTTAGGAGAAACTCATTTGGCCTCATTGACGAAAATAGAACATGTCAAAGCGGATAAATTGCACTGGACCTGGTGTGCGTAGTTGTCAACGCGGAAAATTCAAACTCGGATTTTCTGCATTCCCGTACCACATTTTCATATCGCAACTGCTGACAAATGGCTTTAAGTCTTTAGAATACGCTGTGGCCGGGATATCTCTGCACATTTTGCCTTTAACAGACTTCTTCCTCATCCCGCGATTTGAAAATTGCAGTAGGCCATATTGTTCAGCCCTAGTTAGGAATATAAAATCTGGATGAAAACCAATCTCCATTTAAAAAATATAAGTTCTGTCTGTAAAAAATTGGGAAAATTTGAAAACAACCAACCTTAAATATGCAACAGGGGAAAGCATATATTCAAAAACATTAGTGATCAATGCTTCATTCTTTGTTTTGTGGTTGAGCGATGTAAGATTTGACATTTAGTTGAATATATCTGTTCCTTTTCTGCCATCAAGAAAAATGACTTGATATCTGTGAGGCTGTCATATTTCGAAATATAAACTTGTTCTTTTCAGCGTGGGCTGTGTGACATCATTTGGAAAAAAAAAACACTTAACTGTTTCTCTCACTCTTGGAAACAGGATGTTTTTAACAATTAACTCTGAAAAGAGGCCCACTGAGACCCCTCATCACTGCATACACACACACACACACACACACTCCCACGAAACACACACATTCACAACTACCTCAAAGACGCACAGCCTTTGCCATTGAGAGGAGAGCATTAGCCAATGAGAGAAAGCAGGGCGATAGAGGAGGAAGTTAGTGTGGTCACACTGTATGTGTTCATCATCAGCGCCGACAGAAATAGCTCTGTCAGAGAGTAAACAACACATCCCATTCATAAAAATAAAAAACAGCCAGCGAACGCCTACTTCCCTACAGTGCAACGGGAGGCAAAGCAGGAGATAAAGATACAGAGAGAGAAAAACAGACAGATACTGTACAGAGACAGACACAAAGAGAGACGGAAATATAGACACAGACAAAAAGAAAGCGACAAAAGAGTAGTGTGAGACGTGGGGCCGCAGTCAGAGTGAGAAAGAAAGCCTGGTGATGACATCACATCCTCGTCACTGCTGGTTCCACTTCTTTGGTTTGGAAAACACCAGAAACCTACGTCACGTGGTGAGACACCACTTTCCAACTCTCAATCTTTCTCAGTAAGTCAGTCACACACAATGACACGTACACACACTCACTCACACATGCTGCATATATACATATGTACTATCACAGTATGTACATCCTGTATAGGGTAACCATCTATAACGCAGGACTCTACGTATACATGTGTGTTAATTGGAGCCACCAGCTGTGTCCCAGCCCACACATTGTGCCATTACACCAAACCACTTTCCACTCACACAATCAAACGCACACGCAACATGGGTTACCACGCAATGCCAGATAAGGAAATTGTTCAGCGGCGTTGTGTTACATGCATCTAGATGTGTGTGTGAGCATGTGCACGGCGAGTCAGAAAGAGGAAGTGATGCAAGCTGCAGTGGAAGGTGTATTTTTAGAAAAAGAGCGGAAGTGTCCATCTCACTTCTCAGGATTAGCACATGCACAAAATACAGACATGTACACACAAGAGCAGCCAGTGAAAGTGCACACTTCCTCGCCACAAACACCGACACAGTGTTCCAGCGGTGCATGGTTAAGGATCTGATGCAATGTGTGTAAGAGTTTTAAATAAAGTTTGCAGGTAATGTTCTTCTAACAATGTGCAGCCAGCAGAACATCCATCATGGGATACAGTAGCTTTCGTATGTACGCAGACACGCCTACGCAAAGTCTAAACCAACCAATAAGCAGCTCTCTAGTCCTGCTTTCTGAAGTAACCCGCAAGACTACCAGGTGATAATAAAGCTGTGTCATTGCAATACTGATGTCATATGACTGTCATGGCACTCTGCACAAAAGACAGAGTGGGTGTTTTCACTTCCATTTACATCACATGGTAACAGGATGAAACCAGCAAGTGAGACTCAAGTGGGCGACGTTGTCTGTACCTTGATCACTGGACCACAACCCCGCCCACTCTGTGTGACCAGAAAAGGGTTCAGAGAAAAGAGGTGGCAGTTTGTCGGGGCGATCCCAGTCGTACAGTTTAAACCTCAGTGCCCCCAGGAGGACACAGAACAGACCTCGTTCTCATGCAACACCAATAGTGAAACGGAGGTGGTACCCAGTCTGTCCCGTGTTTTCATGTTTCACTGAAACTTTAGATACAGGCCCAAATAATGAGAAGAATTAATAGAAACTATACAGGTAACTTTTGTGTTTCAAAAACCATATTGTTATAAATACCATTTTCTGAGGCATATCATACCTTTTTAGATTGATTCCCTGCTTTCCACTTGTTTCCATTCATTTTAAGATAGGAGGTCCACACTCACATCTTGTGCTACAAACTATAGTTTATCTAGAGCTGCAACGATTAATCAACTATTGTCAACTATTAAGATAATCTCCAACTATTTAATAATAATTGATTAATCGGTTTGAGTCATTTTTTAAGAAAAAAAAGGCAAAATTCTCTGATTCCTGAGCTTCTTAAATGTGAATATGTTCTGGTTTCTTTACTCCTCTATGACATTAAACTGAATATCTTTGAGTTGTGGACAAAACAAGACATTTGAGGACGTCATTTTGGGCTTTAATCAACATTTTTCACCATTTTCTGTCATTTTTTAGACCAAACAACTAATTTATTAATCAAGAAAATAATGGACAGATTAATTGACAATGAAAATAATCGTTAGCTGTAGCCCTAAGAAAATCCATGGCAAAAAATATAAACTGCTTTTATGTCTTTTTCAAATGAAACATTGGGGTGATAGTGAAGTTACAAGCACGTGCTGCATTCAAGGAAGCGTTGACATCCACGATTTGACATTTAGCTACTGAAGAGCATTGTATTCACAAGTTACGTACGAATGTTGCCAGAAAACCGAAACCGCCGTAATCAGGAAACAATAAGGAAACAGACGTCATGTGAAACATAATATAACAGTAGTTTCTCGCATTCAAATAGTTGTTGGATTTCCCCTCAAGGAGCGTTTGAATACATCAACAAACAAGGAGTTTTCCAAATAGTTCAGTTTCGGAGCTGCATTACATGAGGATGACGCAACGCTGACAAAACAATAGAGACAACTCAGTGTTCGTCATGATGGCTCGTGTCAACAACAACTTTCAAGTCTCTTTAAAGTGATTTTCATAGTGTAATGAAATGAGAGGAGATCAGTACAATACATTGTGTTAAAGATGCTCTCCACTGATTTTATATGTCAAAGTCAATTTACAAAACAAAACTGTGAAAGCAGCTGTGTAATGTAAATGTAAAATGTAAAGGAGCTTTGTCAAGTCTGAGAAAATGATTCAAATAACATCACCTAAGTATCTTATCTTTGAACAGGAAACATGCAATACAAACTGGGGATGTGGAGTTTGATAGAAGTGGGCATTTATCTGGCATGGCTGTCTAACAAACAACTCTAGAGTTGCATTGTAAGTGTAGGATACAGTGTTTTTGGAGCTTGATCCATACAGGTGCTAGGAAGAAACAGTCAGAAATCTCTGCCTCTGTTAAAGCCCAGACACACCAACCCAACAACGAATGACTCTAGCGGCGACAAAGGCCACCAGTTGCATCGTCTCACGTCGCCTTTGTCTTGGCCAAAAAGTTGCACTCAAAC
>CAKAKQ010038078.1:0-11690 GCA_916700675.1 Helicolenus avius
AATAATAACAACAATGTTTCACAAATGACAACAGCATTTGAATGTTTCTTATTTTGATCTGGCCTGTGATCTGTCTGTTTGCTGCTTCAGCTGACACTTCTCTGTATGTAAATGTGCTGATGTGTATCTATAACCGATCAATACTGATGGTCAGATACTGAGACCGAACACAAACAAGGAAGTGGATGCACACGTTCTGTTTGTTGTCCTTCCTGCTGCTGTCTCTGCTCATGTTGTTGTTTTCTGTTATTTCGGGTTCTCTCTCTGTCTGTGCGTGTGTGTGTGTGTGCGTGTGTATGTGTATGTGTGTGTGTGTCTCCATCGTGCGTGTGGATGGATGATGTGGATCGATGGCTGTAATCCCGAGCAGATTAAAAGAGCATTAATACTGGCAACGATAACGTAAACGGTGCGGACCCAGATCTCCATTGATCTGCAGGAACCTGATCCAGACCAGTTCCTGGAAGAGATGGCAGGGGGGAGGGTAAGGGAGGGGGAGAGAGAGAGCTGACATTATACAACAGAGAGAGAGAGAGAGAGAGAGAGAATGTATCCAAATGGCTTGTGGTGATAATAATAACAACATGGACACTTTAATGTGTAATATTACATGCAAATGAATAACTCAGTAATTGAAAGGTATCAGTACGATCTGTAAGGACGTTGATTTCTGCAAAATCCCAAATTCCCCTGTACATTATTGGCACACGGCAACTACGATATGGCTCAGGTTAGATTGTGATTACAGTTTTTGATTTCACTATTCACTAGTGAAAGCTGAATTCATGTATTTATTAGACAACTAGATTTTATATGGGTGATATATGGATGTCTTTATCTCACCTATACGCACTTTGTATTTCTTTTGTTGACCCTCTGTCTTATCATTTGTACTATTTGTTCAAACCAAAACCCGACCAAGACAACAAAGCACTTTCTGATGGTAAAATTGCTCTTATTTTCCCCACTTGCTCACCTGCTGCAGATTTGGTGGTAAAAGCATTAAAAGCGGCCGGTGTGATGCGTATCAGACAGATGGGTTTGAAGGGAATCCTCCTCTATTTGATTGTGCCACATAACTGGATTCATTAAGCTGAATCTGTCTGTTATTGGATTATGTTTCATATTGGATGGATGGCATCCAATTGTAGATATTACGGCCTTTAATGGAGACAGGTTTAGCTGAGCACAGCGGGCAGAAACATGTCGGCAGACAAAAGCTGAAGATAAAGACAGAAAATAAAGATAGGAACAAAAAACCACAGCGAATAGACCAAAAAAAAACAAATAATAAACTATAAATACAATAGAATAAAACAATAAAAGTGGGTAAGAAATTACACTATATGGCCAAAAGTGTACGGACACTTCATCTTTCTCTCAGAGCAGGAAACCGGATCAACTTGTATCGCTTGCCGCTGATCGTTTGGAGGCAAACACGGCGGTGAGCGGTTTGCCAGGATGTCCGTTTATAGCTGCCCAACCTCCTTTTGATCAATTACCGATTACAATACAATCTATTGATCAGAGGATATTATCTTTCTGCCTGTGTTTGCTCTCGGTTGGAGCTGCGAGCTGTGAGACTGAACGGCGATGGCTTCAGGCTGCCAAAAAAAAACTCGCTGATAAGAAAAAGGTACTGAGAGGCCGGTTAACTCATCATCTATTAGTCTGTCAGTGTGTGTGCGTGTGTGTGTGTGTTTGATGTCCAAACAGAGCCTCCCTCTGTTTTAGCCTCACTGTCAACATTTAGCAGGTTAAAGGTTAGTGATTGTTTTCCCTGAAGAAACTTTCTCTCCCCAGCAATCGCTTTTGACATCAAACTTTTATTATACTTTTATTTATTTTAACCTTTTTGAACTATTTTTGACTGGACCAGCAAACGGACAGCCTGAAAAATGCAAAAAGTCTGTCACTGAGTGATGAAGTTACACGATTGGTCGGCCGAGTGTTGGAGTTTCCTCATTGGACGTTGCTCTTTCAAAATGAAAATGCGGGAACAGTCCTTTATGCAAATGAGCACGTCCAGCTCGTGAAACTTGGACCAAGCTGTGAAACTAGGTGATCTAGTTCTAAAATGAAACGAGATTCAGCAGTGGCATCGCCTGTTTCTCACTTAAAATGTTAATAACAGCAAGTTTACAAGCAGGCCGCCATGTTGTTTCCTGTTTGAAACGGCGAGCAGAAAACCAGGGACCAATCAGGTGCATTCATGGTGGACATGTAGCGCTGGATTTAACATTATTGACATGACCACTGAACAATTTAGCGACAAATTCACAGACTGACCGAAAACATTCCAGACATAACACTCAGTTTTAACCGAGTACCAACCATGTCATACTAGCTTGTCACGAAGGAGGCTAAATAACGCTCCAAACTAGGACTAAATTTTGGCGAGGAAAAACTGGCATGGCCGTTTTCAAAGGGGTCCCTTGACCTCTGACCTCAAGATATGTGAATGGAAATGGGTTCTATGGGTACCCACGAGTCTCCCCTTTACAGACATGCCCACTTTGTGATAATCACATGCAGTTTGAAGCAAGTCATAGTCAAGTCAGCACACTGACACGCTGACAGCTGTTGGGCTGCAGTTTGCCATGTTATGATTTGAGTATATTTCTTTATGCTAAATGCAGTACCTGTGAGGATTTCTGGACCATATTTGTCATTGTTTTGTGTTGTTAATTGATTTCCAATAATAAATATATACAGATTTCCATAAAGCAGCATATTTGCCCACTCCCGTGTTGATAAGAGTATTAAATACTTGACAAATCTCCCTTTAAGGTGGATTTTGAACAAATACAAAATGTGCGATTAATTTGCGATTAATCATGGTTACATATTTTAATCGATTGACAGCCCTGATTTTGATTTTTGGCTGTTTTCTTTTGTAATTTTGGATACCATTATCTCTTTGGGCCTCTAAAACCCTTGAGATGAAAGGAAAGGAAAGAAAATCTATCTTTTGGTTGGACTCCCCACAACATGCTTCCACACTTAATTGAATTTTAGAGGTCACAAGCCGAAAAGGTCAGCCACCGCAGCTCCAAGGGCTTGATCAAGGCATTCTCCCAGCTCAGTTCATACATTAATCCAACCAACATCTCTCTCTCAGAGTAGAGAGAAAGAGCAAATAATGTGTCAAACACTTCAGAAAAGGCTGTGATGATAATTGTATCTATTAACAACATAAATAAGAGCAATCTTTGTTTGTTAAGCAACCTTACAAACCGCTGAATATCAGATGGAAAACTAAAGAGAAACAGAGCCGAATGAGACAAAATGGAAAACGAGAGAAGACAGAGATAGAGAGAGAGGTGGATGACATCAAACTCCTCTGAGGCCATTTCCTCATCAGCTCAATGACATCACTGAGCCACCAGGAGCTGTGATTGGTCGAAACGTTTCTCCTGGTAAACAACTGGAGATACATTACAGTGTGTGTGTGTGTGTGTGTGTGTGGGTGTGTGTGTAAGTGGTCAGCGAGACCTTTGTCCGGTGATGTCACCACAGACCGTGTGGACATACAGATTATACGCTGATAAACCATCTCTCTGGACACACACACACACACACATACACACACACACACACGTACACACACACACTCTCGCTCCCTCTTTGTTCTTCAGTACAATCAGTCATAGAAACAGATCTATCCATTTGTCTGTGTGTGTGATGTAGTGCAGGATGTGCACAAGTTAATATATAATATATAATATCATATCTGGAAACAGAAACCCTTAATGTTATACTTTAAACTCTTCATATTAGTACTACGTTTGTATGTGGATGGAATAATTATCTGACGATCCACCGTCGGTTGTTACATTAATGATTAAGTGGTTCAACCCCTGGGTTTAAAGTATAAGGCTGATATTATTCTACATTTTTATTGTGAACAACTCCCATAAAAAAAGACCAAAACCAACAATGTGTTATTCTTTTAAAACAGCTCAAAAATGTATAGTTATCTTAGCTAAACGGGCTGAAATGTAATCATATCGGTCAAGTCCTCACCGTCACTGTACATCCACTAAAAGTGCTTGTTTTTGCCTCAGATTGTTTTTAAGTGTGTGACAACATTACGGAAAGGACTCTACAGAGAAAGGACACCTTTTTCTTACCTTTCGCTTTCTGTTTGTCATTGTGTCATGTGACTTGTTGCCGGAAGACAACGGTGGAAACATGGAGAGAGGAGTGCTGGTGTTGTCAGAGTTTATTGTGTTGGACCATAGAAAGCGTAGCTTAGTGTTAGCTAAAAGACTTTCAATGTCACAATGTCATAATGTGGATGTGACACAAGGTTTCAGAGTGAGACTTGGTTAGAAACAATAACAAAAATAACAAAAAATGTTGCCCCCATTAGTCACTTAAGGCTCAGACACACCAACCCGACATCAAAGAGCTAGTGGCAACAAGGCCGACCGTTGAGTCACCTCACGTCATCTGTGTCTTGGCCAAAGGAGTTGCACTCGAACACACCGCAAAGACTACAGACAATGACCAACTACCACGTACATTCTGCACCTGTGTGAGATGAAATAACTCTCCCTACCAGCAGGCAGGGGTAGTCTGTATTCATCATTCAACAAGGGAAACCAGAAGACCGAGGACGGTAGATATACAAGCCGTTGTTATGATACGTAGATGAAACAAAGCAGCGTTTGCCGACCATTTTCACACCACTCTCACTCACCACTTAGCTTCATTTCAGATGGCCATGTTGTTGTGAGAATATCCGTGTATTGGAATGATCAGATGAAGATGAAAAATAAGAAGGGCCTTTTGTGTGCGCACAATTGACTTTACTCGTTGGCTTGCTTTCCTCACTTACGTTTCTCTTCTCATGCACTGATTCGTTTAAGCTAAGTGATTTCAACATGCTGAATTGGCCAAAAAAAAGTCAGACACAGGCAGACTAGAGCCGACGGTGTGGAACACACCACAAAAACTAGGCCGACGGACGCTCACCAACGGCCCTACACTGTCCGACAGCAGACTGTTGGCTTGGTGTGTCAGGGACTTTAGACAAATAAACATGTGAAAATAGGGATGAAGAATACCGAAGTTACCCTTTAACATTTGCTAATTAACACTTGGCACAAAGTACAGCTGAGGCTGATGGGAATGTCATTATATTTGCAGGTATTTGGTCACAACCGTTTGTCCTTTAATGTATTTCATAGCAATCCATCCAATAGTTGTTGAGATGTTTCAATTAAAAAGCAAAAATGTCAACTTCCAGTGTAACTTTGGGCTCTGGAAATGAAGGCGACTGAAATTTGCCAACGTTTTGTACCATTTCAGACGCAGAACAATTAATTGGTTAATTAGGAAAAACAAAAACAAATCAATATGAAGATAAACATCAGTGCTGCCTTATTTCTCAGACATACCACGATAGTGTTTTGTTAAAGGATAAATATTCTTACGGATTCATTCATGCTCTCAGTTATTCTGTATGTGTGTGAGAGAGAACCAGAGACAGAGAGAGAGTCTTTAGTCTGTTGTTCCATTTCCGGTTATCGTCTCAACACGGAAGCATCGTGGTGCATTAAGCACAACCACACTCACACACACACACACAAGCTTACAGTGGAGTGCTGATTGCTACCATGCTGTGTCTCTACTCTCTATATACATCTGTGTGTGTGAGTTTAAGTGCTGAGATATGATGCATCAAGTGTGTTTGCCAGGCTGCCATGCCGAGCCCAAGCATCTCATGAAGACTGCCCACTGTAATATTCCTACTACTAGGAAGAATATTGCTTTTTACAACGGTGGTTTCATAGTTTCAACTTAAATGATGTAACAATCATAGTCATTTTAAGCCAAACCTTACTAAACCTTGCATTTTTGTGTTGTTTTGTGTTAATTTACAACGTTAACCACATGTTTAAAACAGCGACCGCAATCTGGAGAAAACACATGTCTCTCTAAATATAACTGAGAATGCAGTTTAGATGTATGGGAACATTATGTTGTAGGGCTGCTATGGAACATGGAAGTCTTCAGAGTGAATTATTGTGCTCGTAGTTGGTCTTTTGGTCCTTGTGGTCCCCATCCTCATATCCAGATTGTCTTTTATTAGTTGACTCTTTTAGTATTGCTATTGAGAACAAGATTTTTCCTGCAAAATGTGCTTAAAATGGCAGATATTAATAAAAAAAAAAGATTTATTTCCCAAGACTGAGGCCTTACTGCTTATTATCCCACCCAACATAGTGTTTCAAAAGAAAGACATCACATTAAGGAAGTAATGATATCATATTTTTAAATAACATAACACTGCATCATCATCATAGCATCCATCCCTTCATTTTTGACTGTAACCTCCATTAATTCAGCCAATAATGTTGCATAATTACCACTGGATTACATGCATGATTTAAAAGCATTGGGTAAAAACCCTTTCAAATTGACCAAATAACGATCCCCTGATGAAGAGGGCTTCAAGTTTTTTTGATTAAGTTGAAAATTCTGGGAATGCTATAATGCTATTTGGTGAAACTTTATCCGTTTACAACCTTCTCAACTGTGCAGATAATCCAATAAAACCCATCTTAATGCATTGTATTATTATAATACATTATTATATATCCATTACTATATTACCCCTTAATATCTTACAATCTATTAATGGATCCAGTAATTTACCCCAAAAAGTGAAAGTCATGCACCTACAGTAGAAATTAATTAGGAGTAGAAGGGTCATTAAAAGGTTTGCTACGGTAATTTGACTAGTACAAACGAAAATGGCGATTGTTGTTAGTTGTTATTGCGACAACAGAACCCACGTCAATGGGTTCGTAAAGTTTGTGGTTGCAGCAGCTCGCTGGGAAGAGTTGGAAGAGACTTGTCCCAGGGCGGAGAGACCGTTTAGACCCGCTCTTCAGTAATCAATGCAGCGTCAAAGCCTGGTGGAACCAGCCCAAGATCTTTCTAATTTCATCCATGCTCAATGCCTCTCTGGTTACAGAAAACGTGCCGAACAAAGTTGTCACTCATCTGGCGATAGCAATGAGCTGTCCTCTGCTGTGACAAGTGTATGGATGAAGCATTATTAAGTTGTTCACTTTGACTCATTTACAGTTTCTATGTGCTTCGTAACGTTACTACTCCACTGCTCGTTAAACGTCGTTACTGCAAAACTTCACCTCAGTGACTTGCCGCAAGTCGGTTTAGTTTATGCGGAAGTCGACCCGCTACAAGGGTACACATAAAAATGGCTCAGACCTGCTGCATTGATTTGAATGGGAAAGTCCATTGATGTCCGTTAATGTCCGTTGTTAATTAAGAGATTAGTGGCTTAAATTAATTTAAGGTATTTGGTATATTTGTTAGTACATTTTGTATATTCTGGGGAGATGCTCTGCACCAGCTGACCATCACTGATCATGCAGCGAAAATCATGTGACTAATTGTCAAAAGTACTGTTCAAAGCCTGAGGTAGTACGCCGAATTAAATGACAGTTAACAGTCATGATTATTTGGGGGGGATAGGAGGAGTCAACGGTGACATCACAACGACACCACACACTCGCTGTCGTACAGCTGTAACTATGTCACAGCTGATTAATGAATTCATCAAAACATCGCTGAGCTCTGCCAGCTCATGACGGAGTGTCGAAGCGTCCAAATGTGGCGCCACACACAAGCAGCGAAGTGTACGTTGAAGGGCGACTTTACTACTTACCCTGCACTTATATGCCCTCTGTGTAATGGATATCAAGGCTTAAGTGGTAATGGTGCAATAAAAAAAAAGATACAGGGAGAGAGAAGGAGGAGGAGAGAGACATGGAGAAAAGGAGGACGAGGGAGGGAAAGGAGAGAGACAGAAAGGTAGGAGGGGCAGGAAGATGAAGGAGAGGAAGGAGACACAGAGGCAAGGAGACAGGAAGGAAGAAAAGAAGCGTCAGAAGAAAGAGTTAGGGAGGAAGACAGGAAAGAAGAGAGTTAACGAGAAATAATGGAGACAAAAGAGAGACGATGGAAGAGGCAGATGCAAAAGATAGATGACAGACGAGACAAAAATGATAGAGGAGAGAGACGAAGGAAGAAAGAGAGGGAAAGAAAGTGATGGAGGAAATAGTGATGAAAGACAAAAGAATAGGCAAGACAGCAATAAATTACTAAATGAGACAAAGAGAGAGACAGAGCTCCTCAGCCCTTTGTGCTATGAATCCTGTTTTCCTACAGAATGAAGCCTGTCTGTCTGAGTCCGTTGTGTCTTGACAGACATCTATGGTTTATATTCAGCTATATTGATCCCCTCTCTTCTTTTAATCTCTTGTTTCTTCTCAGTCTCTGCCTCTTCATCTCCATCTCTCTGTTTTACCTCTGTCTGTATCTGGCCATGGAAAATGCTAAATGAGGAAAATGTTCAACATCCCGAGAAGGAAACCTCCCTGTTAGCTCAGAGTGCACAGTAGGCTATTAGCATCTATCTGGCGATCTGGTTCGAGCCTGGATTTTAATAAAGTGGTGGATAGTTTTGTGCAGAACCTGATGAGGAAGAAACACCTGTGTTAAGGTCAGACAGCTCTCACTGTGTGTTTATGGCTGTTAAATTAATTGTGCGAACGTTTGTCAGGCTCTATGAGCAATGCTTTGATGATCAGTTTGACCTACGTTTCTGTTTGAATGCACGACCTGGTGACAGCTGATAGAGGTGCAGACTGATGGCTTCACATCATTATTCTTAATTGTGATGAATCGCGTGATTGTTCATAGTTAATCCTGATAAATTGCAAATTAATTGCATATTTTTGATCTGTTCAAAATGTACCCTAAAGGGAGATTTGTCAAGTATTTATTACTCTTATCAACATGGGAGTGGGCCAATATGCTTGCTTTCTGCATATGTATATATTTATTATTGGAAATCAATTAACAGCAGAAAACAATGAAACCAGACAGAAACCCTCACAGGTACTGCATTTAGCATAAGAAATATGCACAAATCATAACATGGCAAACTGCAGCCCAACAGACAACAACAGCTGTCAGTGTGTCAGTGCGCTGACTTGACTATGACTTGCCCCAAACTGCATGTGATTATCATAAAGTGGGCATGTCTGTAAAGGGGAGACTCGTGGGTACCCATATAACCCATTTTCATTCACATATATTGAGATCAAAGGTCAAGGGACCCCTTTCGACAAAGTTTTCCTCGCCAGAATTTAACTTCCTTCGCAACAAACCAATGGACTCCTTAGGTTTTCTACTTTCATATGATGCCAGCACATTTTTTTTACGCACTGGGTAGCCCTACGCGTCAAACTGTGACGCTCGCAGTTTTAAACACGTGGCTAATGTTGTGAATTCAAACAAAACTACTTGGTCATGTTTAGGGCAACAAAAGTACTTGGTTAGGTTTAGAAAAAAACATCATGGTTTGGGTTGAAATAAACATTTGTTATGTAGCCTGTGTAAGTTTAGTAGTCTGTGTAAATTAGTCAGTGTTGATTTTTGGTTTCATACAGGACACGGATCATGTTTTGTCCCACTCATTATTACCTATCCCAATATATATATTCAATATTCAACACTGATTTGTTTGTAGGCTTATGTGTGAAAATCAACCATCTTTTGAAAATTCAAAAATGAAATGACAAGCGTTTTAATGGGCTAATATACTAAGCGCTGAAATAATTGTCCCCCATGCTGATGATCCCATGGTGCTTTCATAAGCGCATACATGTCGGTAAAATATGGTCACCCTATAATAGCTGCCGTTTCTCACTGGAAGTCCATGTGTCATGGTGGCCAGCTAGAGCTGACAAATGTCAAAGTGTGTCTTTATTTAGTTGTCTATATTTAGGCCAACATTGTACATTATGTCAGTTTTTTGTGAGTAGCTCCTCCATTTCCGTTACATATTGCATTGTGGGAAAAAGTGTCCATCAGCAACAGGACACATGCATGGCGCTGTGGAGACTGAAGCCGTCATGGTAGCTGCCAGGCTGTGATCTATCTTTGTGGTGAGGATGAAAACAGTCTCTAATGACTCTGCTGAGCTCCTCTTTCTCTTCTCTCTCTCTCTGTCAGTCTGTAAAATGAAACCAAAGCTTGCTGGCTCACTCACTTCCCCTCTTTAAACTTTTACGGTTTATAAACTTGAATTCTTGATCACACTTCATGGATACATTGCAACACAAAATGCTTTACATAAAAGTGAATTATTAAAGAAATCTAATAAGTAATCTAATCTAATAAGTAAAAACATATTTACAATCAAACAAGGATTCATTTGAATATTTTAAACTGTAAAAAGCACCATTAAAAGTGTCTTAATATTTAATGTGTGTCTTCCGTATTTATTTTATTATACTTATTTATTATATTCTTTATTCTTAGCTGTAACAAATTCATCCATAGATTTATATCACAAATGAATGCAATCAAGGTGTTGATATGAGTCATTCGGACATATATAGATATACAGCTGAGTATCGTCTGCGTATATAGAAATTGACATTGTGTTTTCTAATAACTCAGTGCCACAGGCTGAAAAGAATTGGGCCTAAGATAGAGCCCTGAGGGACACCACATGTTAAATGCATTTTATCTAAGGAGTGGTTGTCCATGGCCACCATCAACAAATTATGTGGCACCAGGGAATGTGATAAGGAGGACGTCCATGTAAGAGTTGAACTTATCAAACAATTTATTTTAACTAAGCTATAACCTTAAAGTGTCGACATCGCAGGAGGGACATTCTTGTTCCCTTCCTGTTCCCTTTCCTTCCATATTTCTCATCAACCCTCTGCATCTTCCCTCCATCTTTCTCCTCTGCTCTGTATGACTATTTTCTCCTAACTTCTTCCTCATCTCGACTCTCCTCATCATCTTCAGCTATCCAGCTTTCTCTCTCAATTTCTCCATTCCCTTGCTTAACCTCTCTGCTCTGTCCGTTCTCTCTGTTTCTCCATATTCACTTGAAATGGCTGCTTCAATAAAACATCACCTTGATGTTTCTATTGACGTTTAGCAGCCCTTGACTCTTAAAACCTCTGTATAACATACTGATGTGTTTGCTGTGAGTGCTACTAGCTCTTGAGGCTCAATACTTGACTCAACCCCATTCAAGTGAATAGAGAAAAGGCTTTAAAGTGGAATAATGCCTCTCAGCCGCCATATTGGAAGGCTTGACCTATTGGTCAGCAGCGGGTGTTAACAGCTGATTGAAGTCTCAATAGATGCAAGCAGATGTGGTTGATTTCTGTTTATTTAACCTGGTTCAATACGTATGAACCGGTGCCTGCATATCAGATTTTGTCAGCAATTTTAAAATGTCTCTTGTGAATAGCCAAATTCTTCACGTCATGTAGGAGTTACTAAGTTACTTAGTTTCCGACTTATAACAACAGTCGCCGGCAGACTTTTTGAGCTGCTAGCTAATTAAGCTGGCATTAACATTAGCTCCATTAGTTGACTATTAACTCTTTGGCTGACTTTTTAATGTTTCCAGCTTGTTTTAAATCTTAGATATGAACATGATTGCTACGTAGGTGATTTTGTGTTAAAAGACTGAGTCAACACCCTCAACAGTTGATAATCCATTGAAATAGAGACAGAGCATCATTCTTGTATTACAGCGTTAACTCAGTAAGTCCCAGTGTTATAAGTAGCCTACTAGTGCAGTGCTCGTTTGGGGCGTGGCCGTTCAGAGTGCGGGC
>CAKAKQ010038090.1:0-17132 GCA_916700675.1 Helicolenus avius
CGGCTACCATTCGCCCCTTGGTAGAAAAAAATGCGCTATTGGGGGTCCCCATGTAATGGACTGTTTTGTTCTTGGTTTTAACATTGTAAAACTCATCTTTACATCCAGGAGCAATACAATAGTGTCCCCTGTTTTGTTTTCTACTGTCACGTGTCTCCCCAGTCTCCGTCTTTCACGGTCTCTACCGCTGTATCCGCGTAACTCAGCCGAGCCAACCAACCTGGTGACGTCACAGGCTAGAGTACAGCAACATGGCTAAAACAGAGCTTCTTTTTTTTTCTTAAATGCTGACATTTGTCATGTTTGTGATATAATTGTTCATTAGAGTGGAAATCCTTTTAGTAAACCAGCTTAACTTGGTTGAATGTTTCATTTCCACTTTGAGTTTGTTATCAACTTGCCATCTATTAGCTTAATGTGATGTCTTATATTAATTATCATATATTGCTAGCCTATGTGATAACACCATTTGATGGCATACATGGTGTCATAATGTCTGACATCAGCAGGTCAGTGTGTCAATGTGTCATATGACCATACGATGTCAAAAGACGCCCAGTTAAAGAAGTAGTCTACAGCAACAATATTTATACCATATGGTGTCATACAAAGTCCTGATGCATCATATGTATGATGTATGTCATGTAATGTCAAAGAGATATTTCATGTAAAAAAAAAGTGTAAGACATACGTCCTATACTGTATATCATCATATGATGCTGCATCGTATGGTAAATGGTAAATGGACTGCACTTATATAGTGCCTTTCTACCTTAATGGACCAAGCACTTAAAGGTCCCATATTGTGCTAATTTTCGGGTTAATACTTATATTTTGTGTTTTGACTAGAATATGTTTACATGCTGTAATATAAAAAAAACTTTATTTTCCTCATCCTGTCTGCCTGAATATACCTGTATTTACCCTCTGTCTGAAACACTCCGTTTTAGTGCATTTCAATGGAATTGCAATGGAATTGCGTTGCTAGGCAACAGTTTCGGTCCATGTTTACTTCCTGTCAGCTGATGATATTTACATACACTGCAATAGGAAACAAACTGGGACACATTTAGATTGTTTACATTTAAAATCGTGTAATGGTCTAAATATTGTATATTCGTGACATCACAAATGGACAGAAATCCTAACGGCTTGTTTTAAACGCACAATTTCTGAATACGGGCTGTGTGTATTTCTCTGTATATTGAGCGTTTTGATAGTTTAACAGTATTTAAATAGCATTTAAACCTGCTTTATAATATAAAAGGCATGACAATCTCACTTTTTACATATATGGAACCTTTAACAATTGGCCTCTCATTGACCCATTCACACACACATTCATACACCGATGGCCATGAGCTGCCATACAAGGTGCAGGCCAGCTCATCTGGAGCAATTTTGGGTTCAGTATCTTGCTCAAAGACACTAATACATGTGGACGGAAGGAGCGAGTGAACTGTTGACCCGCTCTAACACCTGAGCCACAGCTGCCTCATATTACATCACATGCGGTGCTGCTTGCGTCCTCACCACAAACTGTCATACATTTAATTATACTTTAGAAATACTTGCCAAATTGATATTACTTTCTTGTTTCTTGTTGATATTACACACTAAGGAGTTTGCAATTACTGACATTCCTGAATAAGGCTACATAAATGTGGAGCTCCTCCAGAACAAAATCCTTACAATGCTTGGCTTGTGGAAGTTTTATTGTGAAGGAGTGAAAGAGTATTAAGGAGGTTGGTGGGCAATCTGGTCAAGTAAGGTTCAAAATTGAGGGATCACATAATATTTTCATTCATGGCTGTTTATGGCAACCCCAAAGTCATTCAATAGAAAGATGATATTTGTTTTTAATGCATTTTTGTTCATTTTCAGGTTCAAATAACATGCCAAGAATCGGTCAAATCTAAAGTGTATGCCTAACGCTGCCTGCAATTACTGTACTCATGGAAGCCAGCCAGTGTTCTCTTTTCTACAGTGACCTCCAGTGAGTCTGGTGCAAGACCAATCACTGAGACAACCTCAGTGTTCTTTTTACAGTTTGATTTAATGTCCAGGTGGACACCTACGTATGTATAGGACTGGACAATTTCAATCGGCTGACCCTTGATTACGACTAGGGAGACCTCCAGTAATCAGCTCTTTGGTCTTAACATTCAGTTTTAAGAAGTTTTTATCACACCAGCTGACAAATGATTCAACCTCTCTTTTGTAGGCCAGGTCACTGCCTTGGTTTAGTAGACTCACTATAGCAGTGTTGTCTGAAAATGTTTGGATTTGACAAGACGCCTGACTCTGCCTGTAGTCAGCGGTGTAGAGTGTAAATAAAAAAGGAGATAAAACTGTGTCTTGTGGGGCTCATGTTTTAGTTCAAATGCTGTCAGACGTTTTTTTTTTTAATCATGCCTAACATACTGAGGTCTAGATAAAAGATCATTTAAAACTCAAGCGATGGTTGTGTTGTGCAGTTTAAAATTCCATCTTGTTAGCTAAAATGTGTGGTTGAATAGTATTAAAAGCACTGGAAAAATCAAAAAGCATAATCCTAACAGAGCTGGCAGTTGTTTCAAGGTGGCCGTAAACACTGTGAAACATAAAAAGTAGTGCATCATCTACTCCCACACCCTTCCTGTACGCAAATTGTGGTTCTTGAAAGGCTGTGACGTGTCTACTCGTGACCCAGAGTAACTCTTTCAAAACATTTCATTATATGTGATGTCAGGGCTATAGGTCTAAGATCATTAAGACTACTCACATTGGGTTTTTTTAGGGATCGGAACAATATTAGATGTTTTCCACTTGTTTTCCACCAGATAGTTTTACTGGAATTATTTATGAAGAAAGAGACAAAGAAAACAACGAATGAAGGACTGAGCACATCTGGTCAGCATAGACTTTCAGAGTGTGTGGATGGACACCATCAGGGCCTGCTGCCTTATTAGCATTCAGGCGCCTTAAAGGTACCATATTGTAAAAAGGGACATTTTCATGGCTTTTATATTATAAAGCAGGTTTAAGTTCTATATAAATACTGTGAAAGTATCCACAGAGAAATACACATAGCTCTTATACAGAAACTGAGCTTTTGAAACAAGCCGTCAGGATTTCTGTACATTTATGATGTCACAAATATACAATATTTAGAACATTTCACAGTTTTAAACATAAATATTTTAAATGGGTCCCAGTTTATTTCCGGTTGCAGTGTATGTGAATGACATCAGCTGACAGGAAGTAAACATGGACCAAAGCTGTTGCCTAGCAAAGCAATTCTGTTGCAATTCCATTGAAATGTACTAAAACGGAGTGTTTCAGACAGAGGGTAAATGTAGCTATATCCAAGCAGACTGTATGAGGAATATAACGTTTTTTTTTAAACATTAAAGCGTGAAATATGTTCTAGTAGAAACTCCAAATACAAGTATGAACCTGAAAATGAATATGATATCGGACCTTTAACTGTTGTCGAACCTCATCAACACCAATAACAACATTTGCTACCCTACAGCCTAACCACCACTGGGATTAATCACATTGTAATCATTATTTTCTGTCTGCTTGCAGAGGAAATTCAGCAGCTCTAATATACTGACGTCATGATGCCGCAACTCATCGTTGCTCTGATGATGGCCGCTTTGTCAACGGAGGTCTACATCACCAGCGGTTTGACATCCACCCACTCCAATGAAGGTACAGTCAGAGTTCTGGAGGCTTTAAAGGCTTCCTGCAGATACAGATCCTTGGATTAGACTCCGTCCTCATGTCAGCGCAACAACAGCAGTTGCAGTCATCAGTGTCTACACTGAACATGTTCAGCTACTGCCAGTGCCGCAACCGGCGTAAAATGGAAGTACAAGGGTCAGGTTATACTTGATCAGGACTAGGTGAAGTAAACTAAATCAACTACATAAAAAGTGGGGAGACGTAATATAGTTTATATTTGGGCATAACGACACACATGGGTTCTACTGTACATGTGAAATGTGACACAAATACTTATGATAAACAATGAAAAAAGAGATACATTACACCCCTGTTCAGTGTTCTTCAATGTTCAAAGTTCAAGTTGTCAGAAAGTCAACACAGGATACGAATCTCTTAAGGTGTTACTCCACACAGTTCAACATTTTTGGACAAAAAATTGCATAAATCTTAGTGTAAGGATGTTCATCATTTTAAATGAGATCAAGTTGCAATGCTACATACAATTGAAGAAAATGTTCTTTTTATTTGCTTAATTAGCACACGTCATGTCTGCATTTAATTCAGTTGTTTTGCTACATGTTTAGTTTTATTTAAATTCACACATTTTTAAGTAATTCTTACCTAAAAACAATAGTGAATGAGACAGTTGTCATTTGATGAAGTCAGGATATGGTCTCCTAAAATGCTGGTTCCTGCTCTTCCCATAATGCAACTTGATACAGTCTTTTGTGAGACTCTTCCTGCCTGGTAAATACCCACCTCTTTCAAACTCCACGCCTCCAGTTTGCAACACAGACTTGTAAAAAAGCACCTCCAGAGCCACAGACATTGTACAACTGAAAGATGGTTAATTTACCTCTTTGGTAAAATTAAGTTTTCAATTAAATTTGTTATCAATTGACAAGTTATTGACTGTGCTTTTACAACTTATTTGAATTATTTTACTGGCTGTGTTAATTCTCTCCTGCCTCCAGTTATACTGTGTCTTATCAGCTTCACAATCTTAGTCATAAAAGCATGTATGAATAAGTTGAGTATGTCAAAAAGGGCTAAAGTCAGAGATCTTTGTCTTGTTTGTTGTTCAGATCAGGAAATACTCAAAGCCCTGAGAGATTTAAGCCATGCATCAGAACCACCATCAGTAAAGAGTTCTGGGAATTTCCCTGCTGATGAGATCCATTCAGCTGATGTTAAGTTTCCAAGAGCAGGATGGTGGATCTCAAAGGTGGTTCTCCCCCAGATCAAGAAGCGTCAAGATGTGTCCTCATACAACCTCAACTCCTTTGGTCTACGTTACGGAAAACGACAGGAAACCTGATGTCTGTTGTTATTCTGTTTTGGATCTGATATTTGCACTGATTGTATTTGAAATTAATTTGTACATCCAGACTGGAGAAATCCAATAACAATGTTACTGTTAATAAAAAAAATCAGTTAAAAATTATTAAAGGATCTGTTTCCTTTGTGTGACCCTATACAGAACAAAGCGGGAACTAGAGTGGACACTTCAGAACTAGATTCAAGCAACCGGGACATATGGTTCACAAAAGTACTATTTTATAACATTTCTTATGACATCTAACAAAAAAGTTATTTCCTTCGTTTTAGTTTGTTCTCCTATGAATGTCCAGCAACACGTGTCAATTTCCCCCTGTTTCATGCATACAGTCTTTTCAAAATAAACTTCCATCTTCACAGGTAATAGTTTCCTTCAGTTTAGGCAACAAAACTACTTAGTTAGGTTTAGGAAAAGATCAACTTGGTTAGGATAAGACAACAAAAATGACTTAGTTAGGTTTAGGAAAATATCAACGTGGTTAGGATTAGGCAACAAAACTACTTAGTTAGGTTTAGGAAAAGATCGACTTGGTTAGGATAAGGCAACAAAAATGACTTAGTTAGGTTTAGGAAAATATCAACGTGGTTAGGATTTGGCAACAAAACTACTTAGTTAGGTTTAGGAAAAGATCGACTTGGTTAGGATAAGGCAACAAAAATGACTTAGTTAGGTTTAGGAAAAGATCGACTTGGTTAGGATAAGGCAACAAATATGACTTAGTTAGGTTTAGGAAAATATCAACGTGGTTAGGATTAGGCAACAAAACTACTCAGTTAGGTTTCGGAAACTATAGACTTGGTTAGGATTAGGCAACAAATCTACTTAGTTAGGTTTAGGAAAAGATCGACTTGGTTAGGATAAGGCAATAAAAATGACTTAGTTAGGTTTAGGAAAAGATCAACGTGGTTAGGATTAGGCAACAAAACGACTTAGTTAGGTTTAGGAAAAGATCAACGTGGTTAGGATTAGGCAACAAAACTACTTAGTTAGGTTTAGGAAAATATCAAAGTGGTTAGGTTTAGGCAACAAAATTACTTAGTTGGGAGTGAGACCGGGTTGTTTTGTTAGATTTAGTAACAAAAACAACACTGTTAGGGTGACGGAAGGAGCATGGTTTGGGATAAAATGACCACTTCATTAACATGAGAGGACCTACATACACAAAAATAACCACTTGGTTATGATTAGAGAATGACCGTGGTCATGGTTAAAAGAAACAAATGATGACTGTTGGCATATAGGAAACAGAAAATGATCAGTGGTCTCTTGTGTTAAAGTCTAATGTTCTGTTGACCCGTTCAACTGCCCAAACTGCCAAACTGTGACATCTCCAGACTTCCTTCTCTGCTCCTGAGAGTCATAATTATAATGATAATGCTTGTCAATTGAATGTAAACATATATTGTTTTTGGGGCGTCTGCTGAAATGATTGTCACTTGATTTTGGGGGAGCAGATGAGACATTTTTAGACCTGATAAAAAAACATCTTCGTCATGTGTATTTAATCTCTAAAATGTCCTCTTTCATCCTGTGTGGTAAACCACAACTTTCCACTCAGGCAACAAGTTTGACTGGTTTCCTGTCAGTTTGCCATTAGCTCCGAAGAATTTACTTTTGAGTTGCTGTAGATAATAATCAGACTTAAGAAGCTCAAGAATCAGAAATACTTGACTTAACGCACTCAAACAAATAATTGAATACAAATATTAATCATTACGGAGTCTGGATCTGCAAAATAAGAAAATGAACAGCTGTCTTGTGAAACTCTGCATATTTCTGTCTCTTACAGTAGAGGGTAAGTGACTTGGATTTTACTTGACTTTTTCATTAAAATAGTCATTATGCTTTAAGATCTGGGGGAGGGAAAAAAAGGCCAAAGCCCCCCAAAAAATTCTAAACCTCGTATTCACTGATTGATTTGATTTAATTGAAAAATCAAATTTGTAATTTTCCAAAAATACATCCAACATTGCAATATGGATGGACTCCATATACATTCTATTTTACAAGTACATTGTTCTTAAGAATATATAAACAATTTGATCAGTGAACGTTGCATACCAAGTTCATTATTTTCATCTGGAAATGTTAATAAGCATTAAAAATAAATGCTACCTTATTCTACTTAGTCCATTATGTTTACACACCAACTCTGACAGCCGTGATAAATAGATAATTTGTCAGGTTCATACTTGTATTTTGTGTTTCTACTAGAACATGTTTACATGCTGTAATGTTTTAAAAAAAACTTTATTTTCCTAATGCTGTCTGCTTGAATATTCCTGTATTCACCTTCTGTCTGAAACGCTCCGTTTTTGCTCATTTCAACGGAATGAAAACCAAATTGCGTTGCTAGGCAACAGTTTGGGTCCATGTTTACTTCCTGTCAGCTGACGTCATTAACATAAACTGCAATCGAAAATAAACTGGGACACATTAAGAATGTTTACGCTTAAAACCATGTAATGGTCTAAATATTGTATATTTGTGACATCACAAATGGACAGAAATCCTGAAGGCTTGTTTCAAACAGACAATTTTTGAATACGGGCTGTGCATATTTCTCAGTATATTGAACATTTCAATACTTTCACAGTATTTATATAGCACTTAACCCTGCTTTATAATGTAACAGACTTGACAATGTCACTTTTTACAATATGGGACCTTTAAGCTATCAGGACCAGGTGCACCTTTCTAGTCCATTTGGTGAACTGCTCATGAGGCTTCTTCGATAGCAGAAAAGGAAAATGGTTTACATTGAGAGGAGATGCGAATTCCCCCTAGACCCATGAATTCATAAGTTGCCTTACAAATCTGAAGTATCCATCGTGTCAGGATCACTCTGTCTCTTTTTATATGAAGCCTGCAAGATCGTATAAATGCATTGCATCACATCTCTCTTTTCTCTCTTGGGCGGGAGAGCGGGTCGCCTGCCAATCGGAAAGTTGGCGGTTTCAATCCCCGGCTCCTCCAGTCCACATGTCGAAGTGTCATGTCTTGAGCAAAATACTGAACCCCACATTGCTCCCGAAGGCTGAGCCATCAGTGTGTAAATGAGTATTTAGATTAAATCCTGATGGGCAAAGTTGGCATCCTTACATGGCAGCCTCTGCCATCAGCGTATGAATGTGTGTGTGAATGCTGACATGTAGTGTAAAGGCGCTATATTGATCCTCTGTCTTCAATATATCTAATTTATCACAGTCTGACTTAATTTTTTCTTGCACAGACAACACCGCTAGGACCGTTTCTGTCTGTCTCTACTCTTGCTTACCAATGACTGTGTTGGTTCGTAACATTGAGACTGTTATCAGTGTTGACTGATCATTCTTGAATGTGCCTACGCTGATGGTATGGGATTTGAGTGAACACCATTTGACAAACCTCTCCGTACCTCTGTGGATGGCTCATTAAGATGTCTGTCACTCAGGTTCAGCTTTACAGTTCTGTGTATGAGCCTGCTTTCTCTCCTTAAAGAAATGACTTTCAAGCACTATTTTTTGGAGTTATATAACCCCATGAACATGTACTGCGAGTTTGATCAGCCCTCCATTCCTCTGTTTTGGCAACTGCATAAAATGTGTATCTCTGTCACACTCCTCCAATACCACACGAGCTGATCAGCCACGTAAATCACGATTGGTAATACATCGGAACTTCGTATTTCTAGCTTCTGAGAAAGTTTTAATGTGGCTTTGGATGTTATCTCACTCAGTGCTCGAAGTGGAAAAACATAAAGTGCCAGAACTTTCACATTCACATGTGAAAGACGTGAGTGTCGGCCGATTTCAGCAGTCACTACATTTTGTATTTCTTCAGTGAACAAAATGTACTTGGAGATGTGTATTGGGTTTGGGGGAAAACACTTTATAATAACCATCATTAATAAATGGTAAAATTTGTAGTTAATTAAACTTCAGTTAATAGTCATTTTACTGCTAACCCTCTGAAGCCTGCCATGTCTCCTGAAAATGTATGTTCACATACAACTAAATTACATTCTCAATTATGTTCGGAAGGAAAGGTATTTTGTTGTTCGTCTTTATAAAGTTCGTTTCATAAATACATTTGTAAGGCGGCGCGAGTGATGTAGTACAACGAGCGATGCGCCGAGCAGGCAATGTAATATATTGAGCGTATGAATGAAAGATACACTGAAAAAAAACATTATTGATTAATAACGGATATAACCAATTGGAGAAAGTCCATTATTGATTTTGTTTTTAAGTCTTTTTAAGCCAAACCATGATGTTATTTTTTTTAATAAACCTAACCCAGTAGTTTTCTTTGCATGTTCATTTGGTTTTGTTTAAAATAACAACATAATCATGTTTAAAACGGTTTAAAACTGCGACTGTAATCCGGGAGAAAATAGGTTTCCCTCAAAACATACTTTGGTTGTCTGAAACTGTACAGGAGTATCTATTCCTGACTGAATGTCGACGAACGCTACATTTCCCAACACCCTCTTAAACTGTATCATAGCAATATTTTGGGCAGGAAAATATTAATACTATAAGACATACCACTTTCCAAGTTCAAACAACATGACTGTCTCCCACTGAGACAACTGGTGATTATAATACCTTGTGAAAGGGTTAATAAATACTTTGTAAAGCATCTATAATATATTTTTAGACCTGATAAAAAAACATCTTCGTCATGTGTATTTAATCTCTAAAATGTCCTCTTTCATCCTGTGTGGTAAACCACAACTTTCCACTCAGGCAACAAGTTTGACTGGTTTCCTGTCAGTTTGCTCTTAGCTCAGCAGCACGAAGCATTTACTTTTAAGTGCTGTAGATAATAATCAGACTTAAGAAGCTCAAGACTCAGATATACTTGACTAAACGCACTCAAACAAAAAATTGAATACAAATATTAATCCTTACGGAGTCTGAATCTGCAAAATAAGAAAATGAACGGCTGTCTTGTGAAACTCTGCATATTTCTCTCCCTTACAGTAGAGGGTAAGTGATTCTGATTTTGCTTGAGTTTTTCATTTAAAATAAACAGGTAGCTGTTATTTTTTTCTTATTAAAGAAACATCTAATTCTATGCAGGACTGTGCACAAACGACCTGGGACAGGGAAAAAGGCCAAAGCAATCTTGAAATCTTTAAAATCTTCAATCTTAAAAACACAGAATTTGCCTGATGTACATTGAAAAATCTAATGTGTTCGTTATTTTCTCTCCTTGAACAAGTTTCCACACTTGTGAGGGAGGGACAATTACTTGGTAACACTTCATTTTACAGGTCGGCAAATTTCATGGTAATTACGTGATGATTAGCAAGTAACCTATTTAAAATTTCTTTGCAATTACTGGCAAATTACACCAATACTTACCTCAAAATATATCTAAAATGACTTTATTATAAACATTATTTAATAATTATATTCCGCTATTTCCCCAATAGCTTGTAATTTATTTAATACATTTCCAGGCAAAGAATACAACGTTAGTTGAATTGATCTGCTTTATTTCC
Organism: Helicolenus avius; assembly: GCA_916700675.1. NCBI lineage: Eukaryota > Metazoa > Chordata > Actinopteri > Perciformes > Sebastidae > Helicolenus > Helicolenus avius. Next base: position 10,545 of record CAKAKQ010038090.1, read on the forward strand.
ATGTCTGCTGATAAATAGATAATAATTTGCAAATAACTCATTGGAAATGTCTTAAAAAAACTCCCTGAATCATTACATCAGCTACCAGGTTACATTTGTGTGGACAATAAGTCACACAATGGTGAGATTTGTGCCTGATCAGAAGTGTCTTCTATTAGTTTTGGTTTTCCACCTCCGATGAAGAGCGGCCGCTTCTCAAGCCTAAAGGACCCTATTTTAACCATTATATGCTATTTTAGCATATAATTATTAAATCATTTTCATAATAACGTAATTTTTGGTAGATTTTGAGGTAAATATTGTGGTAATTTTACAGTAATTCCAAAGAAATTTCAAATAGATTACTTGCTAATTATCACCTAATTACCATGACATTTGTAGACCTGTAAAATGAAGTGGTACAAATTACTTTCATACAATATTTTTGGACTTATATAACTCCATGAACATGTACTGCCAGTTTGATCACCCCTATTCCTCTGTCTTGGCAAGTCTGTCACACTCCTCAAATACCACACCAGCTGATCGGCCACATAAATGATGATTAGTAATACATGGGAACTTCACATTTCTGGCTTGTGAGAACGTTTCAATGTGGTCTTGGAGATTGGCTCAGTCAGTCACGTCTTTGATTATCTCTCTGTTTGGACTCCCAGATATTTTCTGATGCTTGGACCGTTATCGTATTGTCATGAAACATATGCTCGGGTTCGTTCATCTCGATCGACCTGTGACATTTTGTTAGGTTAACGTCAAGTTAACATGTAGGCCTGTCAAGTCACAACATTTTTTTTTTTTTATAATTTCTTGGACATGCCTTTCCATGAAACACTAAACTAAGTCTTTTAGAGGGCCCCTGTGTCAAAATAAAGTCTTACTCACTTTATTGATATGGCAATTACATGACTTGTACTCCTAAATCAGCCCGTTCGCACGAAAAAGGCGTGTGAATGCCACGATAATACACAAAGCATTTAGTGTGCAATAATTCAAACTCCTTTCTTGATTTCTGCGTTTCATTTGTACGCCATGTAGCCTGCATTGACTGCAGTGTAAATGCAACCGTGCATAAATACTACAGCAAGAGTTAATGACGTAGTATAAAAAGCAAGAAAGACTGCTTATTGTGGGCAGGTGGGAAGGTGGATGGGTCCAAAAACACCGGACTTTTAACCGGTGTTCGGGACCGGTGTTTTTTTTTTGTCAATTACGATAGTGGTGTTAGTCACGTGACAATTGTCACATATTTTTTAGTGATGTTTGTGACATGTTTTGTGTAGTTGCTTAGTTTGTGTACTTATTTTAAGTCCAACCACAAGATTTTTTCCTAAACCTAACTAATGCCACGATCAGACTACACAATATTTTTGACGGTTACGATGATCACTATGTCAGATTAGACGATTGAAAGTCATAAATTCTTGTCGTGACTTGGCCACAACACATGAAGGAGTACACGTCGGTCCCCTGTTCAGACAATACACACTCTCTTGGCACCGCCGCAAAAGCGCAACGGTATGCTCCATGCGCAAAGACGCAATGGCAGTGATGTTTTTTTACTCAGACACAACCTAGTCCGATGACATCATTCTCTTTAATAAGTAACCATGTGCTACAGCTGTGTGCTGTGTGTCTGTGCTGAGCCGGTCAAATTTACGGCCGTAACGGAACACGTCGTGGAAAGCACAAAAAAAACAAAAAAATTCAAACATGCTACTTTCTGTCGCGGCATCGGTTGTCGGGTACGATGACACACGACACAAGATAAAATGATCGATTGTCGCACACGACAATCATTTATCGTTCCCCTGTTGCCCTAATAGAAACGTGTTTCATCAAATTACCCCAACCTCGTTGACACACAGTAAACATGATCCAACAAGTGTTAGTTGGTCTCTGGGCATGAGGCTGCCATGTATAGTGTAGTCTGCTGTGTGCACTAGACATAATGTAACTTGCAGGCAACAGGGTACATACAGAACACACATGGTGAGGTGGGAGGGGGGAAGAGGGCTTGAAGACATGAGACGGGACGCAAGATTTGTGGGAGATGTTGGTTGTTGGTGGTGAGGCTCCTGTCACTTGTTGATATTGCTCCAATACTACATACCTACTCATTTTAATTCCCCATCGTATCAATATCTCTATTGCATGCTAAAGATGTAATATACTTGTTATGCGCCGGCCTGTAAACATAGAGTTAGTAATCTTGTCATCCTCCTGCATCTGGTATAGAGTGGAAATATTCCAAGTGCTGCTTTTATGTGAGACATCATGCTTTGCGTATCAGCTACAAGCCAGTGTACTCACCAGACGGTGGAGAGAGACGGTCGCTATCTGAGCCGTTGATAGAGAGTTGAAAGTTGGTCGGGCATGAAAGACAAGAGCAGGAATACTGTATAGGCTATGCAGGATATTAGAGGAGGTGAATTTGAAACTCAGGCCATCATCTGTTGTTACAACGGTAATATCTGTGTCACTTGTCATTCCAGGTACTCGGGGATCCGAGCTGACCATCAATGTGATGAAGAATGCTTCTGTAACACTTGTATGTTCCAGCACTGAGGACTTAAAGAAGTGTGTCTGCCCTTCATACCCTCAGAATTGCCAGAGGTGTATAGATACGACAAGACAGGACATTCCTTTTAAATACTACGGATCAGATAAATATTTTATGTTGTCTGGACTCGAATACAGTAACTCAGGACTGTATGTGTGCTCCAGACAGCATAACAGCATTGGGAGAAGGTACAGATTAAATGTGCTTGAAGGTAAGTCCTACATCACGATGTTAAATGGTACGTTTGCACTGTCAGCACAGATTGTATTTTGTGATAATTGATTTTGTTTGCAAGACTGAAGTTGTTGATCACTCAGAGCCTTCGAACTGATAGATCTGTAACTCAAAGGGCCCTCCTGGATTGTCTCAATAGTAGGCTACCTGAAGCAACACGCCCTCTTGCGCTTCTTTAACACAGTGCTGTTGTTGGTCTAAACAGTAAAAAGATAAGAATTGATAGAATCATACTGGCAACTTTTACCATTTGGGTGTCTGGTTTGAGGATAGTAAAGTGACTATAACCACTAAGCAGCTGTGATCCACATTATTGATTACTTAGTTCTATTCAAATCCTAAAAAAGCCCAGAAAAGAAGGATACTGATTCACATAATTCGAGTAAAATGATTTGTCAGACATCCATGTCTACAACTAAATTAATAAAAGAATAAATCATATGTAATTGTAACCTGCAAGGCAAATTAAAGTAATACATTGTTAAAGACATCAAAATTAAATAGCCATTCCAATTTTTGATCATCTGCACACCAGAGTATGTTAAAATATGTACATATTCTCATCCGCTCTTCAGGCTACACGAAACATGTCTATTGATCACATTGTTGCACTTTAACAGCAACTTCAACATTTTGGTCAATATATTCTGAGCAGTATATGTTTGAGCAACAACAATCTTTCCCCACTCAATTATACATTATACATTCACATAATAATCAACTCCAAGTGAGCTGTCAATCACTCGCGAACTCCGACCAAACGGTCAAACTAGGCAGCGCTGATCAAATATGAATCAATATTCTGTTACGTTAATGCCTATTTCTCTCCTCAAATGTTTTCAGAATCATCTTGTAGTGCACGGTTTAGCTGTAAAATGAGAAAGTTTGTGACCCGACAGCCATGTTGAGATCAGGTTGAGATGGCTTAAAGGAACGCCAAGTTCCGGTCACATGACCGGAGCACAGCCAATAGGAACGCTCTCTCTCTGAAATGACCTGTGATTGGTCAGAGTCCTTCCGTCACGGGCTAGATTTTCTAAAGCCTGAAAACAGAGCCATGAGGAGGTGCAGAAGTCTGGTTTTCTCTCAGAACACTTGAATTACAATATGCTAAAAAGGTTATTATATAATTTTTGTTCAATAATTATTAGGTCCTAGAGCGCTAAATCTTTTTGCAAGAATCATTGCTTCGCTGTTATCTATATTTTCAAAAGTTGTAATGTGAATAAACTCGTAAAAACTTGAATACAATCAAGTGCCTCAAAATAAATTACAGATCTTCTTTCTTTTTACCACTAATGTAAAATGCGGTAATTTTTGTGAATTCAAGCTTTGAACTACATTGATTCTCATACAGAATACTGCTCTTGTATTCATGAATTAGCCTGTGGAAATCCCTTTTTCCCACACTCGCCCACTCTTATACTGATCACATGTACAGAAAACTGCACTTATCATTGACGTTGGCACACATTGGTGAGAGAGAAGTAAAAGTTCTGAAATGGATTTCATCAGTCAAACTGTGCTCAGAGACCGCTAATTGTTTTTCTTTTGATTTCATCAGATCATCAAGACCCGACTGTTGTGATTGGCACTGTGAATCAAACCATGGTCATGTCATGTGGCACTGAACTGGACATCATGGCTGCCTCAGAGAAACACTGGTGCCGCTTATCCAGTGCAAACCTTTGTCAGCCAGACACGGTCATGGGTCCTGACAATAAAAGCAGAGGGGATTTCAACATCCTGGACAGTAACGGCTCATTCTCCCTGGAGAAACGTCAGCTAACGCTAAACGATACGGGATTCTACAGATTCACACAGATTACTCCAAATCAGACAAAGGCCTATGTAGTGGAGCTCCAGGTTAAAGACGAGTCAAATTTTTTGCAGATCAGTCCCGTTCAGGTCGAGTCGAAGCCAGATGAGCCCTTTCAGATCAACTGCCAGTATTCCCAGGACTTGCGAGAATTCTCGAAATCTTGGCTATGTGACAGTTCAGAGTGTGATGACACAGTGAGGAGTGTAGATGATAGATTCCAGTCTGCCCTAGTATTGAGTATTGACCATGTGGCTTGCTCAAAAATTAAATCTTTCCAGTGTGTGGCAAAGGAGGTAGGCAGCTCTGTACATTCCAACGTTTATTCGAAACCTTCCTACAAAAATCCTACTGTAGAGGTGCCGTTGTCTTATGATCGATACAACAGGAAAGTGACGGTAAAAGTTTACACTCAGCTTAAACTCATTTGTTATAAACCTGACTGGTATGACTATGACAGGTACAATCGGGGCAGATATAGGCACGATGACTATATTTACCGACCTCGACAACAGTGGTGTAAAGTGAGTTCACCCTTTCAGTGTGTGGCTGTGACAGATAATGTAAAAGACACATCAAACTCAATCATATTACAAATATGTGCCACGCCAAATGATGCTGGAACAACATATCGCTGCCCGTCCAGCAGGGGATATATAGACGACGTTGAAATCGCTGTCATCGGTATGTACAATATTTACGTGCAGATTTTATGTTTATTTTATTTTTTTAAACAAATAGCAGATGTATTATTTTGTTACATTGTTGTTAAGATTGTGATAGCTGACAAAATTCAAGTTGAAAACATTATAATTTCATTATTAATTGTCTCGTAAAACAACTGTGACCAAACTCTATGACTCAATAGGCGCTGAAGTAACAATATAAATATCCAATATGCATATTTTTATTAACTAATGAGTACATGAGGGAATAATTAAACAATTCAACATTTGTCCAAAAGATGTATGTCAGGGTTCAATTGAAAAAGAGCAAAATCAAAATTTTGAATTTTAAAGGTCAATAAGATAAGATTGTCCTCACCAGAAAAAAAAAAAAATGAAAGTATTGGTTGTTCGTCCAAACACTTGAGATGACCTGTGCTTTTCGTTTCCTGACATGCTTCTTATGGGTCATGTGGGTATTAAATGTTCAGGAGGAAGCGATGAAGTAGTGTGAAATTTCATAGAGAGGAGGTCTGTGTGTAATGGATGAAGTGTGTCTGACTTTAAAACTGACAGCCACCATCTCTCCCTGACCTTCACTAAGTGCCTTATCCAAACCTTATCATAGCATCGCACAAAATGTTTTGAAAATGTTCATATGGTTGCTTTTTGAAAGGCAACTACAGCGTGGTTAAAGTAACGGACAGATCTTGGTCACAGTTATTACAAGTGTGTGACAGGATACAAGCTGTGGACTCTTGAAATGAAAGTCAGACATGCTACACACCCTTCCACACCCCCGCCTCGACGTGTACATGACACACGACATAAAATGGCTATCAATGCCGAAATACAGTGGAACTTACCCACTGCTTCATCTCCCCTTGCTACACCACTAAAGGAACATGGCAAACAAAGATGCATTCTATGTACAGTGACGTCACGTTTTACTCTCCATTTTACAGTACCTCCTCCTCCGTCTTCTCCTCGATCAACTACTCCAGCCGGGAATCACAACATTCCACTGTATTACTTGTTATTTAAACATATATAATGTTATATATAATGTTATATACTGTATATACATTTTGAGGCTTTGTGATTGTACAGTAACATTCCTGTCTTCTATATCCAACAGCGGGCCAGAGACAGAGAACCGTGTTGGCATCATAATACTAGTGACCCTCATGTGCCTTTTTGCCGTCCTGACGTGTGTTACTGTCACCAGATACAAGGGTATGTTCCAGTCAATACATTTCGAATTCAGACACTATTATGTATAATAAATAATAAGAATTAATTGATATTAA
>CAKAKQ010038093.1:6745-17320 GCA_916700675.1 Helicolenus avius
CCTGAGCAGATGTCTAATCAGCCAGAATAACTGATAACACCTGTGTGGGTGAACAGAAAATAATAGTACCCAAATTGTTAGTAACCCTCAACAATAGGCCTACTACAGAGATTGTTATATAGCACGGCTTTAACCATCATTTGGTGAAGTATAGAGAAACAAATCTGAAGATAGACATCCAATAACAAGTTACAGAAGTTACTTTCACGAGCAAATAGTCACAATGTTAACACAGAGTGTAAGGAAGAGGCAGTAATACGCTATAATAACCTTGACAGCTATTTAGCTAACGTTGTTAAATAATATTGCCTAAACTACTTGAGCTGTTTGTAGTAGATTTTCTCACCTTTCTCGTTCCCCCATCTCTGTCAGCTTCTGGTTTACTGTTGCCCTCATTCTGGACTCTTTACTCATAGTCTTTTACCTGAAGTTACAGGGACAAAAGAAGAATACAGTTAGTATGTATAACGCCTCCAATGTAAAGTCACAGTTTGTATAACACCTCCAATGTAAAGTCACAGTTTGTATAACACCTCCAATGTAAAGTCACAGTTTGTATGATGCCTCTAATGTAAAGTCACAGTGTGTATGATGCCTCTAATGTAAAGTCACAGTATGTATAACGCCTCCAATATAAAGTCACAGTATGTATAACGCCTCCAATGTAAAGTCCAAGTCTGTATGATGCCTTCAATGTAAAGTCACAGTGTGTATAACGCCTCCAATGTAAAGTCCAAGTCTGTATGATGCCTTCAATGTAAAGTCACAGTATGTATAACGCCTCCAATGTAAAGTCCAAGTCTGTATGATGCCTTCAATGTAAAGTCACAGTATGTATAACGCCTCCAATATAAAGTCCCAGTGTGTATAACATCTCCAATGTAAAGTCACAGTGTGTATAATGCCTCCAATGTAAAGTCACAGTGTGTATAACTCCTCCAATGTAAAGTCACAGTGTGTATAACATCTCCAATGTAAAGTCCCAGTGTGTATAACATCTCCAATGTAAAGTCACAGTGTGTATAATGCCTCCAATGTAAAGTCCCAGTTTGTATAACGCCTCCAATGAAAAGTCCCAGTATGTATAACGCCTCCAATGTGAAGTCCCAGTGTGTATGATGCCTCCAATGTAAAGTCACAGTGTGTATGATGCCTCCAATGTAAAGTCCAAGTCTGTATGATGCCTTCAATGTAAAGTCACAGTGTGTATAACGCCTCCAATGTAAAGGCACAGTATGTATAACGCCTCCAATGTAAAGTCCCAGTGTGTATAACGCCTCCAATGTAAAGGCACAGTATGTATAACGCCTCCAATGTGAAGTCCCAGTGTGTATGATGCCTCCAATGTAAAGTCACAGTGTGTATGATGCCTCCAATGTAAAGTCCAAGTCTGTATGATGCCTTCAATGTAAAGTCACAGTGTGTATAACGCCTCCAATGTAAAGGCACAGTATGTATAACGCCTCCAATGTAAAGTCCCAGTGTGTATAACGCCTCCAATGTAAAGGCACAGTATGTATAACGCCTCCAATGTGAAGTCCCAGTGTGTATGATGCCTCCAATGTAAAGTCACAGTGTGTATGATGCCTCCAATGTAAAGTCCAAGTCTGTATGATGCCTTCAATGTAAAGTCACAGTGTGTATAACGCCTCCAATGTAAAGGCACAGTATGTATAACGCCTCCAATGTAAAGTCCCAGTGTGTATAACGCCTCCAATGTAAAGGCACAGTATGTATAACGCCTCCAATGTGAAGTCCCAGTGTGTATGATGCCTCCAATGTAAAGTCACAGTGTGTATGATGCCTCCAATGTAAAGTCCAAGTCTGTATGATGCCTTCAATGTAAAGTCACAGTGTGTATAACGCCTCCAATGTAAAGTCACAGTGTGTATAATACCTCCAATGTAAAGTCAAGCTGGTGCCGCAGACGTTAACGTAGCATGTGCTCGTGCGGCGGTAACGTCACTAACGTCACTAACAGTGTTTACCACGCCGATCAGCGGACGGTAACTTAGGTTTAATAAGTCAGTATTTAACTAGGCCTTCACAGGCTAAGCTGTTAGATAGTGTTATCTCTGTTGACTCACCCGCTGGAGAAGGATCAGTAACAGATATCTCTTCAGCCTCTCCAGACTCTCTGAGGTTTATTAAAGGTGAAGTTAAGATGAGATCAGGAGACCTGGCGCTGAAAACACAGCAGATACACTAACAACTACCATCTCACACTCCGCTATCAGCTCAACTATACGTTTAATTGACGTTTTAAGGCAAGTTGTGTGTGATAGATCGCAAAGGAAAAGAAAATCTTTGGCTTTTACCGTCACATATAACTTTCCGAGGAGAAACACTGATTTGTACAATGGTTCCTACGTCTTCATTGAATGTAATACTCTGTTACACCACACAGCGGCAGTGTTGGTTCATGAAAGGCATTACAGTTTTTCTCAATTGGTTTGGCTCATTTTTTTTTTTTAAACAGCAGTCAGAATCAGAATCAGAATCAGAATCAGAATTGTGTTTATTGCCAGGTGTAAGAGATTTACACTAGGAATTTGCTTTGGTGATGTTGGTGCAAGTCAACAGTATAACAGTATAATAACAAAAGAATAGATAAAGATGTTAAATAAAATAGAATAATAAAAAATTGAAATTGAAATCTAAGAATATACAATATACAAATACAATATAAACAAAAATAAACATGATATAAACAGATAGCGCAATAAACAGATAGTCTTTAACATTATCTAAACTGTAAGTGCAATCGTCGTCGCAAGTGTTTCACGGGTCATCACAACTCTATTATATATTATATGTCTGCAAAAGACAGTAACTCACCCAAAACACTTCATTCTTGCTTCAAAACCCAGTTATTGTGTCAGTAAATTGGCCAATGGTAGTGTAAGGTACACAGAAAAAGGATATGCATATTTGTATGTATACAGTACATGTATTTGTGTAGCAATGTGTGACATGCACTGTAAACAGAAAATTGATCTTTCATGTAAACAGTGAACAGAAAATTTGCCATAAAATGACATCCAAGCCAAAAATATGTCAAGCACAAAACAACTAATTGTACCTCCTCACAGTACATAACACCATGTAATAGATATTTATGTAATATACATGTATGTCTAATAGATTTTGATAATTGAATGGATAATTTTGCATGTGATGTCTCAAACATTGAAAGAATATTTAGAAGTTGTAAAGAGGACAACTTCACTGAGAATCAACTCATCAGTTTTGATCAGCAAGACATGTACAAGTGGTAATTGTACTTTTACTCTTTTGCATATATGCCAAAATGCATGCAATTTGCTTGAATGAATGAGAAATCAAAATTTGTTGAGAACAACAAACTAATTGTTCAGAGATTTGAACTTACTTTGACCTTTAGGGGATAATATTATTATTTCAAAATCCTTATTATACATGAACACATTGGATATCAGTTCCTGTTGGTACTTTCAACATATTACAGATGTGTTAAGTACTTTTTAATTCATGAAATAAGTGATAACCGGCTTTGTTACACCAGCCCAGGGTCTTTATTTCATACTAAATTTGTAATTATTTATTTTTTGGTCCCTGCTCGCAAGGGTGTTAAAGGTTATGAACAAGAAGATAAATGGCCAAAGAAGGCTCTTGTATATGACAACAAAATTAATGAGCTTTTGGTAGGCGGTGAGGCAAAATCATTAATTAGAACAGCCACAATTAAAACTTTGCAGAAGGAATGGGATACAGACAATAAAGGGAGACATCATCATAATATACAAAAGTCAGTTCAGGTTACACCGTTTAAAGGAAGATATGGTAACTGCAGAAAGGAGGTAATCGTAGCACGACTAAGTTCGGGCATATTCCCATATATTTAATTTGGAAAAGTCAATCAAATCTGTGTCAGTAGTGTAACACTCTGGAAGATGTAGAACACATTATCATGTATTGCAATAAATATAATTTAGAGAGGGAGGCATTAAGAAATATGGTACATATGGAGTTTAAAATCATTACTGAGCACAGGACAGGACTTCAGGGAAATCAGAAGATAGGTTATATACAGCCAGGATCAGGAAGGGGTGTTGTTTTTTTTCTTTTCTTTTCTTTCTAATCAGTATTGAGATAATATAATGCCATAATTCTACACACTCCAGTTCAGTAGGTGGAGATTTCACTTGTTTAAAATAAGGGCTGAAAAAGCTATTCCACACCGTTGAATTGTGCGAGGTTGTCGTTCTAAACGATCGGAGGTTTTACTGAACGTACAAGAAGGCTATACTTGTTTCCAGACTTTACCAGGTGATGTGAACGTTAGTGATTCATTAATGTTTAATGTTGACAAAATAAACAGTTTAATTGTATTGTAGTTGTGTGATTTGTGATTAAAGTATACTAAAGGTGTTGTTCAAATCCATTTTTCTTGCATTTGTTGAAATTCTCATTTCATCCCGACAGCAATCAATAAAATGAAATGCTCTGACACAAAAAAGGGAAAAATTTGGTGTATGGCAGGACTGTAAGAAGCCCGTTGAGTCATTTCTTTTGGGCCGAATGAAATGATTGGACGGGCTACCTGCCTGCCTACGTGCACTCTGCTCGTGCACTCATTGCGCATCACTGGAATCCAGGATGTGTTTGACAGCTGTGAGTACTAACAACAGCCATGTTCGCAGTTCACTTTCATTTGGGGGAGTGGCTTTGGAGGGAGGCCTGCAGGGATGGACTGTCAGTGTTGTCGACTTGGCGACTTTCTCACTCAATTTAAGGACTTGGGGGAGCTAGTGCTGATAGCTACTTTCGTTGGAAAAGAGTTGGCATGGGCTCAGTTTATCAGTTGGATCATTTTTTAAAATCTAGTGTACTCTTTCCCAAGATCACTGAGCCTACTTTTAAGTAAGATTTACGTAATATCCAAATGTTACGTTAAGTGATAAGTACAGATTACTACGTATTGGCAAGTGAGTACTTTGTACTTGATATTACAGGATTAAAGTTTACTTAAAAACCACTTTGTACAAATTGTTATGAGGATTTTATCAAGAATACCTTAAACATTTTTTTAATGGCAAAGACAACTGCTGAAAACAACTCAAACAACATCTCTGATAGCTGCTGTCAGAAAGGTATCTGAGAGAAATTAACTAGAAGAAGGGGGGTCTGATGAGAGCAAAATGAAGCTTTTTGAGCCTCATACTAACCGCACGATTCGTGTAAGCTCCATAAACACCATAGAGCACTAGAAATTCACCATCCCAACCATGAAGTCTGTAGTGGCAGGCTTCATGCTGCTGTGGGGATGCTTCAGACCCTGAAGGGCTTATGAAGGACGTGGGTAACATTAAAAACCTGCTGGAGTCCAGAAGAGAGCTGGAACTGTCATTCAGTGTGCCAGCAAAACAACAATGATAAACGAAGTTAAGGCTGCACAGGACGGGCTGGAAAACAACAACGGTAAGGTCGTGAAGACAGGTGCTGGGAGTTTGAACACTGCTGTTTATCCACAGATCCCAGAAAACCGAGATGGATGCCTAGTTTGTTGATCTGTACCCAAATGCCCCATGCACACTGGTCATATCTGTTTTAACAAAGTCACCCGTGACCGAGGTGATGCATGCCCCAAACCATCTGGTTAAAGGTCTGTACATTTTAATTATTAAAGAAGGTTGTATCTCCAGATTAGCATTGTAGTTTGAGCCCCAGCCTGCTGCCAACAGCGTTCAGCTTTCTGTTTCTTACAAACTAAATAGAAATAGTCTTCTAGCATCAGCTGAACCTCAGATACATGTCAATACCCATTTTCAACCACTGTACCATACCAGTGCGGTACACAGTGTTTATGAACTGACCGAAGCAATTTGATCCAGAAACAGGCTGACCTACTTCATATATTAAAGGGCTGAACTGAGGTCAGTCAGGAGCAATGCAATAACATCACAGCTTTATGAGCAGCGGTGGCCTGAATGGACCTGAATTTTCTCCAAGCCGGCCGAGTTCATTTGTGATCTACACGCTGTGTGACCTCCTGGAGCTGGCATTTGAATGTCGACACTGTCTGTCACCAGTGAGGGGAGCTCTGATGCAAAAGGTACTGATTCTGCACACTCAGATTCAGAATACAGTGTTAAACATTTCTTCATGCGTGTATCGAACACGTCTGTCTGAGACAGCAATGTCCCGAAATGTTTGGATCCATTTCATTTCTAAGGCTGAAGAAAGTCCAGGAGGACTTTTGGAGCATTATATAAGCCTCACTGGTTTTGACTGACAAGTGCATCTTTCAAACTTGCCCTGTGATGCTTGTTTTGTATTATTCAGCATCGTGGAAATACTAAACCACACATTAACTGTCTGTCTTGCGAAGAAATGCTGAAACATCTTTGTCTTTCATCTGTTAAATAAGTGATTACTTCAAGTCAAGCCTCCAGCTCTCTTCTTTAAGCGACCCGTAAAAATGTACTGTTACTTTTTTATCTTTCTTTAATACCGCGCCAAAGGGCGAAACATCACACATTAATGTCTATCATTTAACTTTCATCATCATTTGCGAGCAATCTCTCCATTTTCCCCTCAGCGGTTATATCTTTTTGACCTCAAAACCCTTTGCTTGTCAAGTCCTCTTGAGTCTTGCCTGCCTCGCTTCTTTGAGGTTATCAGAATATTCTCTGCTGTCTAGGCAGCGCTGAGTGTCTCGGATCACGCATGGGTTTAGTTTTATTAATGCAAAACATAGTAAAAGGCTGTAGAAAAGAGTATACTTTTAGAATACAAGTTGTAATACCTACATGTTTTGCACTGGCAGTTGAGGAAACCCAACCTTGGTGTTAAATATTAATAAAAAAATGATTTTTAAATAAGATAGGAGTTTGAAAATGAGAGGAGAAGTGCAAAAATAAAGATTGATGATTCATGCCAAAGGAAGTTCTCCACTGCTTCAGCCTAGTGCACAAATCTTGACAATTTATATTAATAAGTCAGAACTTTATTGAGTCTGAACAAGTCTTCAAAACACTCAAACTTAAAGGGCCAAGACTTTTTGCCTTATTATAAAACACCCTGTGTCACAGCTCCCGCTCCTGTTCTGCTCAGCTGCTCGGTTTAATAAATGACTTTACTCACTTCTGGTCGCTTGCATACGTTTAATTGCCTCTGTTTCATTTACTTGCACCTAAAATCCAGTCGGGTCACATTTAGCCGCAACTGACAGTTTCTCACAGCCAGCCTGAAAAGTCCAAAAACCTTTTTAAAAAGTGACAAGATGGGAAGCTTTTATATGTAATGCATGAGGCAGACCAGTACTTTAAAGTTCATGCCCAAATAGAAGAATCTGCCTTTTTTGAAGTCTGGCCAAGAATTACTCCCCTGTCTGTCTTCAGAGTGGAATTTAGTACGGCTTCCTCTCATGTTCAAGTGGGAAATACCTCCCCACTGCACCGCCTCATGACAGACTGATTGATGCCCTACCTGCCCTGGGCAGAGTAATGGCCTTCCATGTGTGCGCAGGTCTACATGACACAGAGACAACCTGTCTGTCTGTGTGCGGAGCTTCAGCTAATTATCTGCCTCTCTGCTGTCAGTTGGCCGGCACGATGAGGAGAGAGTGAGAAGTTCGAGAGCGTTTTTTATAGCGGCTGGTGGTCATTTTCTACAGACAGACACAATCGGAGCTCTATTTAGGACGTGCTCAAGCAGATGTGCCCTTTGGGTGAAAGGGGGGTGCCTCAGTGCAACAAGGTGTATGAAGAATCTCTCTTCCACTCTGAGCTTTTGGGACTGTCCTTATCTGCACTCCCTATCCCTCTACAACTGACATAGTCCATAGTCCTGGCCTATTACCACAGTTATCTTGGTTGAAGCAGCCCGAGGCAGCTGGACAGCTAGAAGAGATGTGCTGCACTCCCAGCAAAGCAACAATCCACAGGGATCCTCATCTGAAGGCTTTACACTTGGATCACCATAAACTACACGATGCAGCACAGTGTTGGTGTTTTTCATGAGCACCGCATGAGGTTCTTCGCTTAGTTTCATGTGAAGCTGCAATTATTTTCTCCGCTAGAACTTGGAAAGAAGAGCACGAAGAAAGAGAGGATAAAACTCAGGCTGCTGATACGTCAGTGTGCTCGGCCTGTAGCCACGAGCCCCCGAGACCCCATCCTAACAGTCTAAATTGGGATTCCACATTAAATTGGCTGTTTTTGTGGCCTTGCCTTCGAGCTGACAGCCCTGCCCAACCTCAGAAGTCAGTTCAGTGTGATGTGCTAATAATAGATATATGGTGCTTCACACTTGGTATGGTTAGCTGGGAGAATTCTTGCAGCAGGAAATGTATCGGGGTGGGAACCATCTGCATTCACCCAATAATAACAAGTTCACAAATTAGCATTTACATCTTAAATACGTCGACACGTTAATGGTGAGGAGCAGAACACAACTAATCTGAGCTATTGTCCTCCACTGGGAAACCGATTTCTAGGCAGTAATTATCTTTTCCTGTGATATATTTTTAGCACGCATTGTACAATACCACTTTAGGGACAGAAAATCTGCGCTCTTTTGTTCATCATACAATATTTATAATTTCTCCAACTAATTCCACTGATAAATTGACGTTGAAGCGATACTCATTAAAATCCTTTTGAAAAGCTGTCATGACGCCAGCCATATTTAAGACGTTCCATTTCCTGACTGCGTAGCCTCCCCAAGATTAGAGTTGGAGTGATCATTTCCAACTGCCATCTGCTCTTCCAACTTTGCCAAAACTTGATGACCTGCAATTTTTTGCAGAGGCTTCCAGAGGTTGTCAATTTGCAGTACTCTCACCACTCTATGCCCCTCCTCACTCCTCTCTGAACAGATTGTACTCCACAAACTACTGCTAACTTGTACTTTTTTGCTCACCAATGAAATCCCCAAGAAAAGATAAACCTGTTTGTTACAAACTCTGTAATGAAATAGACTGTAGTATATAAACTGATAGTCAGTGTGTTCCTCATAGATTTTGTCTTCTTCTCTGTCCTGAGGGTGCACACCTGCTTTTTCAGCAAACACCGGCAAGCCAGTTGCAGCATTAAATGGCATCATCGCTCATGCTTTGGCAGTCTGATAAGCCAGAGGATCATCAGCGTATGTGTGTGTGTGTGTGTGTGTGTGTGTATTACCGTGACTGAGATGAGCATAGAGTCGGGCCCAACAAACACAAGGCTTTCATCCAGGAGGCCGTGTCCCGTGCGTTAAGTTTCACTTTTACATTACAATCAGCTGTTTGTTTGTGTCCCGTGTTCACAACGTTCAGTTTCATTATCACTCTACAAACACAGTAGTTTTAAGCCATGTTGTTTTTTCCTGAACTTAACTAAGTGGTTTTGTTGCCTAAACCTAAAGTGACGCCAATGGGCGTGAGAAAGCAGCCGTATGTGACGAGTTGGGATGAGGATGTGTTATGTCATCGTTGTCAAAGGTGCCTTTCAACGAGTTCAAAGTTGCCGCATCAGAAAATGAACAGAAAACAGAAAATTAGACATTACAGTTTAACAAGAAGCCTGGCTTGTGGTGTAGTGGTCGTTGATGAGGCGGGTCTACAACTAGATAGATGGGTAGGTTACTGAGGAGGAAGTGGGTATACTCTCCTATATATTTCGATGTTTTTTTGACTGATAGGTGCACGGGTATAGCCTACTGTAAACCGCCGGTATACCCCGTATTCCTGCGTATACCCTCCACTACATCATTGAGCGCGGCTATGTTTTGGGATTATCTACTGACCATAAAAAGCTGGTTTAGCCTCGGTGGTTGTCCTCCCATAGTGGCAAGCTAGACAACTATAGGCCTACATATATGCATGAATCTTTAACACAAAATCTTCAAAGTGAACTGACTGAGTCAGTAGCTTTCAGCCAAGGAGCTCCACAGAAACTGTGTGAAACCCTGAGTTTCAAATTGTAATCCTTTACATTACTGGTTAATGAGATAGGTGATATCATTACTGTTATACTTTACTCTTATTATATAGAATGCCGACTACCAAACCTTGACTACCAAACCTTCGGATGAAAGGTCCTTCAGATGATGACTAAATACCCCACAGTGACTCAACCTCACAGCGATGCATAACGTTCTTTTCTTTCATTTCTTTCATTTCTTGATGAGTGGGTTGGAGTAGGTCATTTTTTATTCTCCAATGTTGGACGTTTTTTTTTTAGAACAAAATTCCTCAAATCCTCTCCTCCATGTGTGACTCATATTACAAAGATGCGCTTATTTCTCTTCCATTACTGAGCTCAGAAAAAAAACCCAGAATTGAGTCTGAAAATGAGCCACTGGATCTGAATCCTACTGAATAGCCAGTGTGTGCCACAGCTGCTTCTTCGCTTTGAAATGATGTGATGCTGAGGAGTCTCTTTTGTTGTTGGTGAACAGTGAGCAGTGGGTGTGGGGGGTTGGTGTGGGGGGTTAGCAGTCAGAGCGGTGTGATCGCTCATGCTCTTCCTGTTTGTCCATGTTGGTGGAAGAGGAGTAGTGCTCTGTGTGCTCTGAGGCTCCCTGACTTCATTAACTAGAAGGGCAGCCGGG
>CAKAKQ010038096.1:0-13090 GCA_916700675.1 Helicolenus avius
CCCTGAAAGATAAGTAGGACCGGCCGTGTCAGGGAACCGACTATAAATAATTGGTTCTTTTTATAGTGATTCGTTGCCGGTGTTGAGCTCAGGCTCAAGGTGGATAGACACGGGCTTAAGCACTGCAGCATGGAGAGTATCCTAATGCCGCGCTCTGACTACGAGACGATCCGTCAAAAGCCATGTCCCATTTCCTGAACGTAATTTACACGCAACAGTAAGCACACTGGAAGAGGAGTCAATGTCACGGGTGAGTAAATTACAAGATGCAGTTTGTTTGTGGATCAAAAATCATGAATGTTTTTTTTCAGGCCATATCTCTCTCTATTTCTCATCCACATCTGACACATAAATAGGCGTTTGCACATTTACCACCTGGCTGAAACAGCTCTAGAGGTTAAAACATGAGGTCCAATGGTAACAAACTAGAGTGATAGGAAATTAAATTAAAGAAGAGCAAGAGAGCAAGACAGTAGAGAGAGAGAGGGAGAAAGAGAGACTGTGCAAGCAAGAAAGTTAAACTAAAGAAAAATTAAACTCTATTCCATATTTTATTGCAATAAATTAAAAAATAGCAGAGAAAACTCACTGCACCACCGTGCAGCAATAAGACTGAGCCCGCTACCACCTCTGAAACACAGAATAACGGCCGTCCCTACAGGTAGACATTACTCCACTATATCTTTACATAGCAAATAGCTGTTTGCTGCTATATTAATGCTCTGGATATCGTATAGAGAACCTTTAAAAAAAGCTCTAAACACTGGGGTTAATCTTCTCAAAGCAAGACGACATGGCAGTGTCTTCTGACATGAGCCCATCTCAAAACTGACCTAAGCCAGGCATGTCTGTAAACAGGTGCTGGCTCTAAATCGGTGAGTTGAATGTAGTCTAAAATTGGGTCATTTGAACTTGTTCCATGTTATATTTAATACCGTTTATGGGGAGAAAACATGTCATACAGATTCCAGGACAGCACTGAAAGCAGGCGGTTGCCAGTAACTGGTACGAACTCTACGTAAAGCTGGCACAGCAATAGGCACAAGGGGTTGTGGCAAAACAATGGAGGATCGTCCGGCAATAAAGTTGAACCTGGCTCAACTTTTGCTGCAATGCAATGCAACGTCATCTAGAAGGCCGCTGTGTTGACATATCAAATATGTGCACGCCCACATTCCTGGTGGAGTACTGTAGCATGAACACAGTATTGTTTACCTTGTGATCGTATAAAGATGAAATAGTTGCTGCCATCTCAACTTCCAGAGTTATAAAATCCTGTATGAATCTTTTACTCAAGCTTTAAACAAGACGACCCCTCACCAACGCAGCCCTCTGCCTTGTTCTAATGCAGGGCCGTTTTCGGTCTGAATCCTTGCTCCCTGCTGAGCCAATAACCTCATCCAATCTTTCTAAATCCTCAAAAACATGTCTATTTAAATCCACATAAAGAGTAATAACATTTTGTTTTAAGTCCTGTTAACTAAGTTGACAAAAACAATTCAGTTTAACACTGTTATTTATATCCTCTTGTACTGTGTTGAGGATGTTTGCAAATCACATGCTACTGATGAATGAGTTAATTACAAGGCAAACAAACAGCATTTAGCTAGTTGCTCAGACAGTAGCTGTATTGTCTCTGGTGCATTTTGACCCAAATTCACTTACTGTTCTCACCAGAAAAAACAACAGCATCAGTTGTTTATTTAAAAGCTTAGTATGACTTGTTTTTAGGTTTTTCTGACAAGAAACCTCCTCAGTGGTTCAAATAATGACTGTCCTCGGTCAGTAGCAAAGACAGGAGTTGTGTGGTGTGTTATACGGCCACAGAAGCTGTTAGGGGGAGATCAGATTGAATAGTTGAGAGTACAACGTGTTTGAATTAAACACCAGAGACTGCAGTTTGTTTCCTGCCAACGCCCACTTTATTTGAAGGCAAACTTTCCCTAACCTTAACCACGATGAATCTTTTGTTGAACCTTTAAGTCGTTTTCAGACGTGAACCATAGAGGTGGAAGATCAGAAAAAGCTTTGGAACAGTCGCATGCATCATTTTTATTTTATCGTTCAGGTATGAGGACTGGTTTATAAGATATGGATGGACCTTTGTGTAATCCACTTGTTATCAGCTCAACTCAGGAAGTGTTGCACAGATATATAATCCCTCTGGTAATAACACTGTTCTGATCTGGAGGGAAAACTAGACCGACATCAAATATATATAAAAAAACACATGCAACTTGACAGGAGGTGAAAGACAATCCTGTTGGAGGATAAAAGTCTTCCATGCTTGACAGATTAAGGAAAAAGACAATGGAAAACAAAAGCAGATTTTCAGTTTACTCCCAGTGTCCCGCCATAGGAAATTGAAAAATGTCTGAAATAGCAGACAGTGCCTTGTTGAGGCTTTAGATTTGTATCTGATGGTATGAAGGAAAGTTTTGGCATATTTTTGTTGTTGTTTTTAAGTCGATTATTTGTCTCGGCTGCTGTCTTGGCTAGAACTCCCACGGAAAAGTGATTTTAAATGTCAATGGGACTATCCTGTAATTGTTGTAACAGTACAGGAGCTCTGCTTTGCCAAGTATTTTCTTGAATGAAACTGATGATGACGGCAATTTGTGATGTTTAGTAATTTAATAATGCCCACATTGTCAAGGCTTTGTCAAGATCTATACTATACCATGGGAACAATACTTTACAATGTGTCACTGATCTGAGACATCCCCTGACTCTTATATAAAATGTGGAGATGTGTGACTATATCAAGTGCGTCCTCAACTAATTTTCTCCTCGCTCAGCATGAGCAGGAAGAATGGGAAGGAAAATGGGGCCACTTGATTATTTAATCACTATAAACAATTGATCAATTAACATAAGCACAAGATTAACATCCTGACATTCACTGAACTGCTATTTAGAGGGAAATAGTGTCAGGGAAATTATAGAACATATTGTCTCATATGAAAAAATGATGATGAAGAAAGTTGGTTGCATTGAAAATGGTTCCTCTCTTTACTTATGTACAGTCCTGTCACACATTGCCAATGTAAGGTGCTATGTTTATCTTAACACAAAGACAGGAGGCAAAGGAAAAATTAAATTAAATTAAATTTATCAAAATTAAAAAAGGCCCAATTTCGCTATATACCGTAGGTATTCGAAACATATAACATAAGTGGTATATAGTGCTGAAACCATGGACTGTATTTAAGAAGTGGACGTAGTCACCATGACGTCACCCATTGGTTTGTGGACTGCCGTTTTGAAGCATTGAGTTGTAAGACAAGAACTCCGACAACTCTCCGACCGGACAACGTCGTGGTAGCGACCTGTTGATCACAAGGTAGCCACGCCCTAAAGCATCCCCTGCTTTATGGTCTATTTGACTCTAAATGGGACCATAATTTACTAAATGAACATCATGCTGTATTGAATTAGACTTGAAACTAGTGATTGAGACCATAAACTCATGTTTACAATGTTTACTGAGGTAATTAATCAAGTGAGAAGTAGGCTCATTTTCTCATAGACTTCTATACAATCAGACTTCTTTTTGCAACCAGAGGAGTCGCCCCCTGCTGGCTGTTAGAAAGAATACAAGTTTAAGGCACTTCAGCATTGGCTTCACTTTTCAGACCCCAGAGGTTGCCCACTGGCTGAAACAATGAATTTATTGATTCATGATCAAACAGAAACTTAATCTATTTTCATATTTGATGAATAATTTGAGTTATTTTTGCCAAAAATGCTGAACATCTGCTGATTCCAGCTTCTCCGATGTGCTACTTTTCAGTGTTTTATTTCTTAGTAAACTGAATATCACTGCGTTTGGGAGTGTTGGTCGGACAAAACAAGACATCTGAAGATATCACCTAGGGCTCTGAAAAACTGGGATACATTTTTTCACTGTTTTCTGATATTTTATGACCAAACAATTCATCAGTTAAGAAAATATGAATGAATAATGCCAATAGTCATAAGTTGCAGCCCTAGTGGAAGAATTCAATGATAAATAAAAATACTCATCAGGGCATCGAAAATAGACATTATGTTTACTAATAACTAAATACAAAATGTACAGTATGCTAACAATTACAAACTGCTGGTAAATCCCATCTGACCTCTCTGGCTGACAAGTTCTTCATGATATTGCTGACAGCTCTACACCTTAGCTGCTTGAGCGAACATCGCCTTCACTGACTAACAGGACGAACAACTTCACAGTCTTGAGTTCCTGGACGTCCCCAGGGTGCTCACACGTCCAGCTTTTTTTTTTGCTGCTTCTGCAGATCAGGCTTTAGACTTTGATTGGGAGCATTTGCCTTTGAGCTGTAACATGTGAGGGATCTCTGGGTGCCCTGGTTGTTGCTTCATCAAATGCAGCAACTGATCCCCTGGCTTAAAACTATGGGTATTAATTCCGCCTGACACAGACAACAAAAGCAAATATTTAGATGTCTTTATCCCCCCAAATCCCCAGTAACACGGCTGGGAAAATTATAACATACACCTATAAGATGTTTTTTTAATGATGAGAAAGGGTGAGGCGTTTACAAGAGTGAAATCAAATGTCAAAAAGATATTGTGACCTCGTTAAACGCATTTCAAGGCAAACCAGCTGCTAGTCGGTGTCCTGGTCCCCAGTGCAGAATGTACGACACTTACAACATGTCGAAACTGCTGCAGCAGTGAGCATAAGGATGGGTGAATGGAGTTGTTTTTCTTCTCCTGCTGTCCTCCGGTGTAAAAATCATGAGCAGTCATCACAGCAATAAAAGCTGAGTGCTCGTGAGCCACCCTTGGGGAGCTATTGGAGCAGAAGCCCGGTGTATGCGTGAGATGCAGGTGTTGTAGCCCTAACTAAACTCCTGACATTTTCACTGCTCTCCTCCACGGGTGAAGTAAGGTAGGGCTTTGAGACTGCCTGTAAATTATACGCTTATGCTGAAGCTGTGAGGCATGTTAGCTCCAGTGGAGATGGGATGTGTGTGTGTGCATTTGTACTGTGGGTGTCTGTTGTGGTTGTGAGCCTGATTATGATACTGTGTAGGCATCGGGGTGAATTCAAGGCAACAACTGACAGGGGAAAAAATAACTTGCATCTTTATCCCACAGCCATTTAGTATGTGAGCAGAGTTACTATAAATCTCTTTTTCGACGCTTACATTCTTGTACTATTTTTTTTTCGAAAGAAAATATTCAAAGTGTTGGTATATAAACAGATCTGTCTGTCACTAGAATATGTTAACACTCCCTCCCAGGCATAATTTACTTAATTTCTACAACAGACGGGACACAGGAATTAAAAAATCATTACAACTTGTTGTCTCCTGGAGGCTGCTAAACGACATGGTTTAGTCATAAATATGAAAGCCAATACTGATCTGAGGTCAGTTATTGAGTCTTTAACTTTTACATTCAAGATGCAGCCGAACCTTTAAAGAGGTGCAGCTGTAAAGCCTCGGTTATACTTTCCCCAAGGATGGTCGCGCGGACAGGAGCTGATGCGGAATTGTGACGAGGAAACGTTAGGATCTTTTATACTCCGCAAAC
Source organism: Helicolenus avius (assembly GCA_916700675.1). NCBI lineage: Eukaryota > Metazoa > Chordata > Actinopteri > Perciformes > Sebastidae > Helicolenus > Helicolenus avius. The sequence goes on from CAKAKQ010038096.1 coordinate 5,554, forward strand.
CGACATTCTCAAAGCTCCTCAAAGTTCTTCATTTTAATTTTTTCACTACCACATAGTTAGAAACATTTGGATATGCACTGAAACCCTGCGAAGGGCCGTGTCTGATGGTGTCGCGTCACTTTGATCGTGCGGACACATGTGCACTCACGATTGTGGCAAGCATAAATCACGGTTTAGTCTCGTGTGATTGTGTAATATGGCAATTAGTCAAGGTTGTAAGAAAGAAAAGAAGGCAAGGTTAATTGGACTTTCCTGTTGGTAAAGTACACTTAGCAACCAGAACCAGTTAACCATTGTTATGTTATAACTGTTGTGCAGAATCTGCAGGACCAACAGTTTCTGTAAACCTTCTCTCTCTCACTGACTGCAGCAGAAACCACACAGCAGCAGCCACAGAAAGCCGGGAGGTCTGTATTCATGGAGCAGCGCTGGGGACTCACTTTAAGGAAAACTGCAAATTAATGTCTGCCCAACAGCCAATAAAATTGTTGTGAGGGTTGTTTTTAAAATAAAGTTGCTAAAAGAGTCTTAAAAGTCACCAAATCTAGTGACACCAAGGCAGCAACTAAAAATGTTGCTGTGTTCACACTACGAGCGACAAAAGCAACAAAATTGCCAGCGTGGCCAGCTACTTTGTCGGCGAGTCGCCGCTGAAGTGTTGCTCAAGCGCTTGTTGATGTAGTTATGTTGTTAAATAGCACTGGGAACTGGCTAACGGCATTTTTTCGAGATGGAACGGAACAGAGTGAAACAAAAACATATGAATGGTTGATGCTTCAGTCATCAGAGCGCTGAAAATAGTTTGAACCAGCTCAACTTTATTCGTAGCGCATCACGGCGGTCACCCATCGACAATTGTCGGAAATCAGTTTGTAGCTTCATGTCACCGGCTTCCATTGAAAATGACTTGTAGTCTGTCGCCTTCCCGGCTGGTAGGCGGTGCTTAGTATTTCCTGAACTGATCTCAACATGGCTGCCAGGTCACAAACCTTCTCATTTTACAGCTAAACAGTACACTACAAGATGTTTCTGGAAACATTTGAGGCAAGAAATAGGCATTAGAGTAACAGAATATTGTTTTCCTCCGGTCTGTAAAATCTTTCAGATGCCATTAAGAGCACCGGAGGACACCGAGGCACATTATTTTTTTCAGATTACCTGTCTCATGCACTAGTGTCAAGATAAAGTGACCATTTTATAAAAATAACTTTTTTAAATCATATTTGTTTCATTTCTACCCACTGCTGCTTTAAGCGCAATGTGACGCCTACACTTGACTTGTTATGTTGCCCAACCGCTCCAAACCCCAAAATATTCAGTTAACTATAACATAAGATAAAGGGAACCAGTAAATCCTCACAATTGAAACTGGAAACAGAGAATGTTTGCTTGAAAAATAACTTCAAATGATTAACCAAAAATAGATTCTGAGTGATACAGTTACAAATTTGGTAACGCTGCAGTGGTTTCAAGTGTGATCCACCTGTCTTAAAAGAATCTCCGACGCTCAGCTAACAAACCTACGGCAACTGAACAGACCAACAAGTAAACTTGCACCGCTGCTCAATAATAAAGCTTTGTTTCGAGGCAGCCCAGAAGTGAGTAAACTGCTTTGAAGTTAATGCGCCTGTGCGTTTTATCTCTAGTAGGAGGATTAAGCAGGTCATTACCAAAAAGCTTCTAACTGAGGCCTACTGAGGGATTAAGCAAGCTCCTAATCAAATGGAGAGGAGACGAGAGAGATATTTATAAACAAGACCTTCTGCATCGTTTCAGAGGCAGGTCATGCCAGCTGCTTGTCCTGCAATACCACAGAAACAAATGTGGATATAATAAGATACAGGGAGCGGCGGAGGATGCTAAAAGCTAAGAAACAAACCATGCTATGGTAGAATTTAGTGCACATGGTATATAAGTGCTGCAACAAGAATATGGGCTGTGTAAACTCCAGCAGTTAGGGGAGGAAATAGCATCGTACATCAACTATGGATTTGGGGTTTAATAGTCCTTGCTTGTTTTAGTCCCTGCATTCTAATTACTTTGTATATGCTCAAAATGCTTTGGCTTTTTTTTTCTTAAGTGAGAATCCGAGCACTCAATATTTATAAAACTGCATCTTAGCAAGTACACAATTGGAGTGTTGAAGTGTAATCAACAAGCTGAGCTGAGCAAATGACTGATTAATTTTAAAGGGGCCACATCATGCTCATTTCCAGGTATATACTTCTACTTGAACATATTTATATGCTTCAATGTTCAAAAAACACATTATTTTTCTCATACTGTCTGTCTGAATATTAGCCTTTTAAGGGTAATGTTGGTAATGTATGTGACATATATGTGTGTATATATTGTTTATAGGCTTGGGCAACATGATCTTCTTGTCAGATATCATATTTCTAATGATACTGCATCTCATTATTTTTGTCAGTTTTGTCACTTTCTTCACAGGCAGGGTAAGAGTAAGCTCACGGGAAGAATGCCAAGCTTGAAACCAGCTGTCTTTCCGCATCTTTTTTGTGTTTTTTTTTGTGTCTGTAAATGCTTGATTTTTGCAAATATTGAGCAGAATATGTTGTTTTGCTTTTTCTGCATTGAACATACCAAACAATTAACAAATCAGCCAAGTTGTGCAACTAGACAAACGTCATCGTTAACTAAAACATGATGTAAACATTCTACAGCTGAAACAACAGCCTACAATTCAATAACACTACTTTTTTATAACTTGATTATCAAACAAATTGTGCAATAAGTCCAATAGTATGTTCAATCTGGTTGTTGATGATTTCAAAATACACAAATGATTACTGACCAGGTGACATAGCCGTCTCAACTATCAGCCGTGGTATGAAGCGGTGTGCCATTATCCAGAGGTTATAACGGTGCTGTATAGGGGTGTGAGTCTCTCCATGCAGACACACACGTTCCTGTGTTATACGAGCTAATGAACCCAGAGTTAGTTCAAAGAGCTCCGTCTTTCCTTATGCTATCAAAGATGACTCGGTGATGACAAGAGGAGGAATGCAGGGCTTAGGGGGCCTCGTAACTGCTATGTTTAATCATTTCACCATACAATCAAGACTGGGCCATTTTTTCACAGTAGATATAAGAACATGCAGAAAATGTAAGATTTAATTTGTCCATTTAATGAGGTCTAGCAGAAATTGGCATACAGAAGAGGTTGTACTGCACACAGTATGTTATTTTATTTCACATACTGTTATTAAGTTTATTTCCTAAGACAAAAATATCCAGTGTTTCAGCAAGGTTGTAATCAAAGGTTGTGCATGAGTAAAATATCTACGCTGAATGTCATCCAAATATATCACTGTATAAATATATATATATATATACTGTGTATACCCTTGGGGACGTGAGGACTTTGATCATCAATGTATGTTGCCCTGAATCGAGGACTGTAATGATATTCATACTGACCTCTAATCCATTCACAAGGAAACGGCCAACTGGCTGGACATCCTGTCGACATTCACCACCAAGTCTTTCCACAGCTCCTTCTTCTGGGATTTTCTGCTTCCAGTTTCTTCCAGCACCTATACATGACAGAGGAGAAAGTGGAATTACATTATTGTGAATTAAAGTTATGTATATAAAAAGGTGCATACACATGCATACAAATCTGTCAATATTGTCATTCACTGATTTTGTTCATGCCGTTTACATTTTTCAGTGCATCTCTTCCCTTTCGTAATCATGTCTAAAGCATCCTTCGAACTTTGGTTTAGAAAGTGCAGTATGCAGGATCTGGTGCCATCTAGTGGTGGGGCTGCAGATTGCAACCAACTGAAACTTCCCCAGTGTGAGAACGACGGTGGCTGATGTGAAAACGCGAAAGGCCCTATCTAGAGCCAGTGTTTGGTTTGTTTGTTTTGGGCTACTGTAGAAATATGGTGTCTGGCTCCGTGAAGAGGACCTGCTCCGTATGTAGTTTTAATCGGCTCATTCTAAGGTAACGGAAACACAACGATTCTTATTTTCAGGTGATTATACACTAAAGAAAACATACTTCTTAATATTATATTCCATTTCTGCCAATAGATCCCTCTAAATGTTACACACTGTTCCTTTAGATTGATGAGATTACTCAAGTCTTATCATTTGAGATTAAGAAGACTAATAGTCTAAAAGCCCCACATAGCAGCCCTTAGAACAGCGGTTCCCTTTTAGCTCTTGATCCTTAATTCAAAGCCATATCTACTTGTGCTCCCTGGTCACGAGTTGCACGTCCATGAGTTGGGAGAAGTTGAATAGAAGAGTCATTTTCCCTTCTCAGATTGATTCGTTTGAATCATTTTTAGCCATCATAAGAGGTAAAACTATATCATATATCACAAGAAAAACCAAGATAAAAGTCCAGTAAATAAACAAAGTGTAGAAGAATTTTGTGTTTTATTATTTCCTACCGCAATTTACGACCCCTAGATTCATCTTGTGACTCCCTCTGCGGGTCCTGACTCACAGGTTAGGAACCACTGCCCTATAGGCCTGTGTTGCTCCTTACATCTAAGCCAACCAAAGTTTCCACCGACAAATTGGCATTTGTTATTCAACCACACCAATAGGCCCTTTGCAAAACAACTATTTTGACATTGAAGGGTAAACACAATGTGTAATTCATCCAATTAATTATGGTCTCATTCTATTCAATGTGTCACAGCCATTCCAGTGAGCCAGCATGAACAATACCACACCTAAATGCAACAGGTCCATAATTAATGTTGTTAATTACACCTGTGTTTACACTGTAATAATATGTCAAGATAGCTGCTGTGAAAATAGCCTATTTCAACTACATGCGTATTGCTTTTCAGGGTCACATCATAGTGGAGAATTGCATGTTTGGGCCGGGTTTATCCCAGCGTGCATTGAGGGAAAGTTAGAGTCAGTGGAACAGGCTGCTTTTTCTGGTCTATCACGTGTTAAATCTTCACACAAAGTAATAGATAATCATGCAGAGGAATGAATTCCTCAGTAATCTGAGCATCTTGGTCCAAACAGGCTCCACATTCTTCTCATGAAATCCTTTAACACGCTAAATGTTTCCAGAGGGAAATTATGATTGATCACTCCGGCACATGAAGCAGCTTTTCAATACAAACTTTTCAGAATGATACAAAAATTATCAAGTGTTGCAATTTCATTTTCACTGTGGCTAATTATCACCTTAAATCAATGCTCCATAGACTCTGACACTGACACAAATACATAATTGTAATTGCAGCCGTGATGAATTTATAGGCTTTCCGACAGCAGGGTCATTAATGTACAACCAATCTATCAGTGCAAATGCGCTGAGAGTGACATGGATACTTTACTCTGCAATTAATCTCACCAATGTATTTCTAGCCGCTGTTGAAACAGGCCATTAAACTAAAGGAGGTGCTAAATCGCCACATCAAGGGAGGATATTGATCTTTTTATGAAATGTGCTTATTGACAAAGCACTTAAATTAGATATTGTAGAAATAAAACCATCTGGGCTCCCTCTGTCATTGGAAGGCATCCTTGTAGTTTTACAATACTTGAAGAGAAAATAGACAGAGAAACTATACTTAGTATGATAAGGAAAAATACCACAACATTTGTTCTGATTGGTCTAAAGTCTTGAAATTTGGTACGGAATACTTTGGGCAAGTCTAACAGTACAACTTTGACATTTTTAGATCACATGGAAAAATGACACTTGTATTAATAGTCAAAATCAGGATTTTTGAAAAATGAAGAAAAACGCTTACATTGTGTTTATTAAATGTTTTCCATATGAAATATTTTGTTTACACTGCATATGTGTGGATATCTTTGATATTCAACTTGTTATGAGTTCATAAATATGAAATACTTGATTGTGCTTCTTGTAGTTTCCGAGATACAGCCATTTTCTTATCATGCCATATTGCAAAAACGGTTAGATATAATATGATAAGAAAAACTCACTTTTCAGCCAAAACGTTTGACCAACTTTGAAAATGTCTTCACATTTGTGCTCATGCAAGCCCAGACAACACTTCCACCAAAGGAAATTAAAAATTTCAGTTATGGGCACAAATGGGTTGAATGAGTCAAAGCATCAATCTCCTTTTACGGTACATTTTAAACAGATAACAGATTGCACATTAAACAGATCATACACTAAAGAAAACATACTTATTACCGAAATGCTACACACATCAACTTATTAGAGTTATATTAGAGTTCAGTACCAAGGTAACTGCTGGATAAATATAGACCTTTTCATTTTCACACTTGACAGCATAAACATTGTAAATGGGCACCTTTGCACTGTATATCACGTTACAATGTTTGTTAATGCAGTAACTGACAGGAAGTAAACATGGACCAAAGCTGCTGTTGTTGTTAAAGTACATTTTGAACAGATAAAAAATGTGCGATTCATTGTGATTAATCATGGACAATCATGTGACTAATCGCAATAAATATTTGAATTGACTGACAGCCCTAGTTGATACACATCTTTGCTGTTATGCTTCTTTCTCATCTTCAGGTTAAAGTCAGACTTGAGGAAAGTTACAGTAAAATATTACAGACTGCTGGTGTATAGTTAAACCACAACTCTGTCTATCCACCATTAACACACATGAACTTGTCTGCTACAAATAAGTAATGACAGAATGTGCAAAGAGATCAGTTATTTCAGCCTTTTTGTCTGTTATCAGGTTTAATGTACCCTAACCCTGGCTAAAAAAGCAAATTATTTAAGGTAATGCATGTTTAAACCCTGTAGCTACATCCTGCATATACGATCTATACTGTAAAAGGTCTGAGAGTCAAAATAAATTGAATATTTCTGGCATAATTATGCCCGATGGCACAGCGGGGAAATGTGCTTGTTTGTGTAACCGCCTTCAACTGAATGATGGCACATGTTGTACCCAGACAGAGTGAAACGGAAGTAGAAATGTCAGCAGTCTTAATCAATATTCCCTGGCTACTGTATGGGCGTACTGATGCTTTTTTGAGGCAGGTGTGCTGCAGGCAGATGGTGAGAAGTCGAAAATGAGAGTAAACATCAGCCCGGAGCAGCTCATTATTCCTGGAGCTTATCCTGCACCACTCCTGCCATCTATGCATTTTCTCGGCAACATTTCATTCTGGATATCTCCTCTCTCCGAACATCTGTTTAAAGTGTTGTCTTGCTTAAAGGAACATCTAAGTTGAGCTACTGCACAGGCATCTACTTAACAAATAACATACTAATATACATAATGTTACGCGTAGCCGTTCAAAATAACATGCATCTGTGTTAAACCGAAAGGACCATCTGTCAAACAGGCAGTGCTATCTGCTTTTCATTAACAACTTGGAGCTCACAGGAGCTGAGTCAGTAAGTGTGGATGTGCCATTAGGGTTCTCAATTAGGACTCTCTCTTCAGTAACCCGAGTACAACGAAGATAATCAATTTATCTGAAAACCATTTTTTTTAAACGTGCTAAATGCGAGATTGGGAGCATATCTATTGCCTCTGTACGGCTCTCAACATGGCGATGGCTGCGC
>CAKAKQ010038108.1:0-12375 GCA_916700675.1 Helicolenus avius
TCGCAGATGTGTAGCACCCACCCTCCAGTTCCTCACATCAGGTAAACACTGTTAGCTCTGTCAGCACTTTCACCATTGTTTGCACTGATCAGCATTGTTAGCACCGTTAGCTACGGGCTCTCGTTTGCCGTATGTTGAGAGCCGTTGAGACGCAATAAAAATGCTCCCAATCCCGTATTTAGCACCTTTAAATCTTGTGTTTACCAGAAATGTGTGTGTGGCGTGTTTCTTAGAAATAAGTCATTCAGCATGACAAAAGCATACAAAACGACTAACCGACTAAAGAAATTGTCGGCTAAGACCAAAACAACCGATTAATCGACTATGAGGGGGCAGCCCTAGAGGTGTGAGTGTCGTTCTGTATAACCGTATACCTGTGGGGTCTCACATGTAAAGCGTAGCCTTACACTTCATTAAAGGTATGAAAAATACATAAATGATAAAAGGCTGATAGAATATTAATACAAAAGGATAGAGTCACAGTAATAATTTATAAGCTACCTACCTACGGCATGATGTATGCCTGCATTTCCCATCTTTGATATTCTGGTCGGAGGCCTAAGCTCCTTGAAGATGATTGGCATTGCAAATGTATTTTTCTCCCCCACCCCCACTTTTTTTTGAAGTTCTCTCATTCCCTCCTTCCATCTCACCCCTTTTATTTCCCTCTCTGCTTCTATATCTCCCTCCTTTTGTTGCCATTTCCCCCCTCTCCTTCAATTCAAACTCAAGACAGGTATTATGCAGAAGGTAATGGGGTGTAGGAACGGAGGTGGGAAAAAAATAAGAATAGTGCTCGACAGTCATCCGTCCTTGTTAAGATCCACAGAACCTCCAGGTATATACAGTAAACAGGGCTCAAAACTGCAAGGCAAGTTGCTCATTATATGTGTGCAATAACAGGCTATTCTCTATCTGCTCTGCACAGTTAGCCAGTATTTACTGTACAAGTCCTGCAGGAGAGATTAGATTCCACTGGGCTCCTCTGGGCCGGGAGCTGAATGGCCCAGCAAGGACCTCTATTCATTAAGCCCTTAATTGCTAATTGAGGTCTTTGAATGATTCAGCAATAGCTGCTGCTGTTGGGGCATTAGCTGAGTAATTTATGGCTGCGAGGGAGCAGGAAAAAAAATGAGTAAGAGCGAGAAAGTGTTATTAAAAAGGACATCGGTGCCCGCACAGCGCTGTTATTACACAGCCACCTTATGTTAACTCTCAAAAAACTGTACAATGCTCTTTTTATGGCTGATTTGTCTGAGTTAAACTCATTATGTCCTGTGATTAAATTTAATTTAGCCATAATATAGGTTGACCCTCCACACCCTCATTTTAGTATTTTGCATATTGTACATATGTGGCTTAGCACTATATTTTCAGCTTTTATATTTTCCACAGCAGCATTTTGATGAATCCTCACATGTTCGCCCATAACAGCAGGAACATAACTCAGTGCAGTTCATGAATTTAGACTGTAGTCTATGAAAATGTAATTAGATTTCAGTCCACATTTATTTCGTGGTAATGTGTTTGGATGTCATTGAAAAGAATGAGGCAAAAAAAAAAAGAAAAACTGTCTTATTACCACTCCTGTGTCTGTCCAATAAATAGGCTACGAAGATACAGATGGGACTTAAAATGTTAATGAGAGAGCTTTAGAGGTGCTTGTAGTTGGATGTTTTACCTTTGGACAGAGCTATGTAGGCTAACTATTTCCCACTGTTTCCAGTATGGTTAAACTGCTCCTGGCTCTAGCTTCATTTAGCACATAAACATTGTGAAGAGTGGTATTAATCTTCTCTTCTATTGGCAAGAAAGTAAATCATTACATTATAATTTACTGTCTTAGAGAAGAGAAGATTAATACCACTCAATCTCTTCTCTTCTCTCGGCAAGAAAGTATAGCCTAAATTACACAGCCACCTTATGTTAACTCTCAAAAATCTGTATAATGCTCTTTTTATGGCTCATTTTCACAATTTGTCTGAGTTAAATTAATTATGATCTGTGATTAAATTTAATTTAGCCATAACGGAGTTTGACCCTCCACACCCTCATTTCAATACTTCATGATTAAGCATATTGTGCATATGTGGCTCTGTCAATGAGATATTTTAGCATGTGCGCTCTTATGCGAGCGCGCATATGGGACACCGACCCGGGTGATTTATATGTGTAAGAAGTTACAAACAGTTCCTTTAATTAGAGAGTTTAAGAGGTAAAGGCAAAGTAGGCCTATCCACCGAAAAGCACCTGTAAAGGTCTCTAATTAACACGTTATATTGAATTTGTTTAAAAAAAACATGGTGTAAAAACAACAATTTTGTTTTTTTACGGAGACAGAGACAAGCTAACTGCTATTTCCACCTGCTTCCAGTCTTTATGCCAATGCTAAGCTAAGCTAAACTAAGCTAAACTAAGCTTAGCTCAGCTAAGCTAAGCTAAGCTAAATTTAGCTAACGTTTTCTGGCTGCAGCTTCATATTTAACGGACAGACACAGGAGTGATATCAATCTTTACAATAAGCCAGTTTTTTTTTCTTTTTGCCTCCTTCTTTTGAATGACAGCCAAACACAATTACAAGGGAATAAATGTGGACTGAAATGTAATTACATTTTTATAAACTACAGTCTAAATTCATGAACTATGCTGAATTATGCTCCTGCTGTTCTGGGAGACCATGTGAGGATTTATCAAAATGCTGCAGTGAATAATATAAAAGCTGAAAATAGTGCTAAAAAAACTCAATGACAGAGCCACATATGCACCATATGCTTAATCATGAAGTACTGAAATGAGTACTGAAACTCTGTTATGCCTAAATGGTCTTTAATCACAGATCATAATGAATTTAACTCAGACAAATTGTGAAAATGAGCCATAAAAAGAGCATTATACAGATTTTTGAGAGTTAACATAAGGTGGCTGTATAATAATCTAGGCTATAATTTCTTAACGAGAGAAGAAGAGATCGACCTTCTCTTCTCAAGACATTATACAGCCACCTTATGTTAACTCTGAAAAATCTGTACAATGCTCTTTTTTTAGGGCTGATTTTCACAATGAATTAAATAATTATGTTCTGTGATTAAATACCATTTCGCCAAAATACAGTTTGACCCTCCACTCATGCAATTTTAATTTAGCATAATATTTTGTGATTACACATATTTGTCTTTGTGTAAGTTCTACATTTGTAATAATGAAGGTTCTTTCTTTGTCTGCAGTCAGGTCAGCTACAATCATTATTCTGGCTATAAATCTCCCAGTGGCTCTGCCATTGAGTTATTTTAGCACTATTTTCCCTCTTTTATGTTATTCATGGCAGCATGTTGATAAATCCTCACATTTTATCCTGCATATGTTCCCACATAACAGCAGAGAGAGGGAAAATAACCTGTACCGGCACCGCAGTGTAGTTCGTAAATTTAGACTGTATAAAAATGTAATTAGATTTCAGTCCACATTTACTCCCTTGTAATGCGTTTGGCTGTCATTCAAAAGAATGAGGCAAAAAGAAGAAAAAAAATAACTGGCTTATTATAGACCCTTACTTCATTCTTTTATGCAGACATATTTTTCCAGTGAGGCACTAAAAGTTGAGACTTAGTTCGAGAGACATCTATCTCCTGTGCCTGTCTGTCTCCTGGCAGATGGTGACGTATCTAAATACAACTTACTTTCCTCTGTTGACGACAGTTAAGGTTAGATGCGGCGCTGTCAAATCGCTAAAGATAAAATGCTGCAATGCAACACTGAAGCAGCGGAGAGTGTGGCCTGAATGCATCCTTCACATCCCATATGTATTTGTCATATTGGATGAGGAGTTTTCATCTTTTTCTCCTCTGACGGGAGCGTGAGTCAGTGAGGAGAGATCAGGGAGAGAGGAAGTGCTAAAATGATTACTTTCACCAGTTCCTCGCTTCTTTATCTCCAGAGTATTCACACTCTGAAGCCCCTGACAGTCGGTGTGAAAGGACCAAAGAGGATCCATGAAATACTTACACTTGGAACCTCTGCAACACGGGAGGATGCCCTGAAGAAAAAACATCACTGTCAAGCACTTGCTTTGCCGTTATAAGAAAGACTTTTTAACAGTCAAACAAAACGTCTTTGCGTTGAAAAACATGCCAGTGATGAGTTGGGATGTGTTCACAGCTTCACTGAAGCATGAAGATGTTATTTAGCATTAATTTCTGGAGCACTAAGAGTGCCAGGATGAATTCAAACCACTCTCTTTCCTCAGGCTGATTTGGATTCAGTGTGTGTTTTCTGGCCTGGGATGTTTCCACTAGCGTTTGCCAGCAGTGATGCCACACGTTCTTCTTAAAAGGCTTTGAGGATTTTTAGAGACTCATGAATATTGTAAAAGAATCGTCGCTTTCCCCCCCCATTTTTAGAGAGCTAGAAGAATAATGTCAAACTCTTTCTTGTCACTATTTATTATTAAAAACATATAATTGGGGTCAATTGACAAAATACTGCTGGAGCATCTCTGTGGTGTTAATGTAAGGTGATACATGTGGAAACAGAGTGACTGAAAGCTGCCTTAACAGGACATAGATTGCCTGTAGTTGTGATTTTCTATACCAGCTGCAGCCTGTGGTTATTTAGAGCACAAGTAAAGTGGAAGTAGGCTTACAGTAGTAATAGAAGTTTGACAAGTTTACAGACTATGTAGGAAACTACAAACCATTAGTCGAGCTAATGTTTTGTGTCCATAAGCAAGTTTGCATCAGCCTTGAAATTCAAAACAGACACTTTAAAAGCAGTTTACTGCATTTATTTCTGGTCCACTGCTACTTTGTGTCCTCAGGCCTTGGAGAAGGTTGTTTAAATCAAGAAAGTTTTTGCTAGCTTTAACACTGAGAAACAACAATGGGTCTCATTCAGTGGGCAACCTCCAGGTCTGAAAAATTAAGCCAATGCAGAAACGCCTTAAACTTGCATTCTCTCTAATATCCAGCAGGTGGCGACTCCTTTGGTTGCAAAAAGAAGTCTAATTGTATAGAAGTCTATGAGAAAATGAGCCTACTTCTCACTTGATTTATTACCTCAGTAAACATTGTAAACATGAGTTTATGGTCTCAATCTCTAGTTGCAAGTCTTCTTCAAAACAGCATGATGTTCATTTAGTAAATTATGGTCCCATTTAGAGTCATATAGACCATAAAGCAGGGGATGCTTTAGGGCGTGGCTGACTCTAAGAAATAGAGGTAAGAAACTAGTGACTCTGCTGTACGTGTTAACCACATTTCTCTGCTTTCAACTCTGTCAGCTATGTAAGTATGAATATACATATAAAATCACTTTTTTTCTTTTGTTAGCTTCTGCCTCACTATCTACTGCAGTTTTTTTTTTTTTTTAACCAAACACTGTTCATTCAAACATTTCAACTTGTGTTTAATGAGCAAAAATGCAGTGCTTTCATTTGGTACTATATCCCAGCTCAGCATGGATTTAGGAAACTCACATTTCTGATATTAAATCTGCCTAAAAATGTGCTCTTGCTTGCTTAATCAACTGTCTAATGTCCTCACCTCTTTACATTTGCCTTAAAAAGAGGCCATTCAGTGCACTAGACATCCATCAGTCTCTCAGTGTGTTGGGTTAGGCGCTGGAGCTGTGACGTTTATTCAAAGGTAGAGGCGGACTGAAAGGGATTCGATTGGACTGGATTGACTGGTGGGCTTTTTCGGTCCCCTGCTCTGTTGATAATTAAGTTAATCAACCCCCAGAACGACATCGCCACAGTGTGGGACCAACATTAGATTATCCTCCATTCTGTGAGCTGCAAAAGAGATTTTTTTTAAACAGCAGAGGAGATTTAGAGTGGATTATGTGTGGGAAAAGATTTGAGCAGGTAGGATGGGGGAAATTGTGACAGAAGTGTGCCCGACTGCTGGGAATATTGGTGTTTGTGTTAGCGTGTTTGTGTGTGTCAGGATTTGTGTTATATATATATTTTTTCAAATACCTGTTCATATCATTACATCTTTCCATCCTTTCCCTATAGACTTATTTGTATTGAGGCCCCATTCACAGATTAAAATACATTAAAGTAGAGTCTGCTGTTTACCTGAGCGGCATATCTTTGGATCACAGGAGGAAACTAGAATAGACATGATATGATTTTCTCAATTGAACTATTAGTTGATAAACAGAAAACTAATTGGAAACTATTTTGATCATCAATTAACTGTTCCAGTTTTTTTTCAAGCAAACAAACTTCAAACATTCTCTGGGTGCTGCTTTTCAAACGTGATGAGTTGCTGCTTTTCTTTGTTTCATATCATTTTAGACTGAATAGTTTTGGGTTTTGGACTGTTGTCAATTCGATGAGAAGCACGAGACATTGAAATGAGTGCTTTGAGATTAAGACATTTTAAGATGTTACCTTGGGCCATAGGGAATTATAACCAGCATTTTTTCAGTATTTTCTGACATTTCATAGACTAAGCAATTGATAGAGTAATCGAGAAAATAATCAGCAGATTAACTGATAATGAAGATCATTAGCTGCGGCCCTAATGTAGAATACCTACAGTAAGGAAAACATTTCAGGACATGAGGAGGAAACGTAAACCCCAATTAAAGTCAGTAAAATGTCAAAAAATAAGTCACACTGCTTGTTTTGTCCATAGACTGTATACAGTATACAAAATGGACGTAGTCCCTGTGATGTCACCCCAAGTGACACGATAGGGTGGAGCTAAACACAACCAAACACTGAATAAGACATTTATAGGCATCCAAAATGTTAGGATTAACTTTCATGAACTGAAAACACACTGCGAAAGGTTTAAAGTTCAAACACGGACAACTCCCAGACCGGACAACGCCGTGGTAGCGACCCGTCAATCACAAGGTAGCCCCGCCCTAAAGCATACCCTGCTTTATGGTCTATTTGACTCTAAATGGGACCATAATTTACTAAATGAACATCATGCTGTATTTAAGAAGAGTTGAAACTAGCGATTGAGACCATAAACTCATGTTTACAATGTTTACTGAGGTAATAAATCAAGTGAGAAGTTGGGTCATTTTCTCATAGACTTCTTTACAATCAGATTCTTTTTGCAACAAAGAATGCAAGTTTAAGGCATTTCCACATTGGGTTCACTTTTCAGACCAGGAGTTTGCCCAAGCAACCTTGATTTATGCAACCTTCTCCAAGGCCTGAGGACACAAAGTAGCTATGGACCAGAAATAAACAGTGAACCGCTTTTGAAGTGTCTGTTTTGAATTTCAAGGATGATGCAAACTTGCTTATTAACACAAGACATTAGCTTTTCAGACTCGGAGGTTGCCCACTAGCTTTGTCCCAAAATCCCCAAAATATAAAGTTTACAATCTCATAAAACAAACCAAAATTTGAAACCTGTAACCACAGAAAGTAGCTTTAAAAATGTAATTAAATAGTCTACTTAAATACTTAATGAATTTATTATCAAAATAGAATAACATTGATAACATATTCATTTTAATTTGATCAATTTATTGTTTCATTGTTTGTTCAGGTGACAGTGCTAACCACTGAGACGCTGTCCGCTCTTCCAGCCTCATAAGAGCTTCTCCTGTGAGAACAATGTGCGTACACTTTGGGGAATCTGGGCCTAAAAGCCTCACTGTGGGAAGATACACACTCAGAAATTACCACCAACTGGGAACTCAAAATGTATTGCCGTGGTGACACTTCCTGATCCCCCCAGAGGACTGTGGCATTATGGGAACAAACAGTGCAGTCTGCAGGGAGGTTGTAATTTAGTTTTAGTTTTTTTCTCTCTGTTGACCTGGTTTCTGTTTGACAGTAATGAAGCTGTCATTGCGTGTGTCGTTAATACAGTTATTAATTGTGGAAGTTGTATTCAGATGTTTTACTTAAGTAAAAGTACCAATACAACAATGTAAAAGTACTTAATTACTGTACAAGTAAAAGCCCTGCATTTAAAATACTACTCAAGTAAAAGTACAGAAGTATAATGAGCAAATATACCTAAGGGACCAAAAGTAAAAGTACTCATTCTGCAGTAAAATGTGCCCAATATTTTCTTATATATGACATTATTAGATGCATCAATCAATGTGTAAGCAGCATTTTACTATTGTAGCTGATTGAAGTGAAGCTGGTTTTAACTATTTTATATACAGTTACTGTAGTTTAGCCCAGTGGTTCCTAAATCTGATGGGATCATGAGTTGATTGTTTTCACTAATCTTTGCTTTTTCTTTTTTTTTTGTTGAAAATTTGGATAATTTTTCCTCTTTGCTCATGAAAAAAGTTATTAAAATGAAACCATGTGAGAAGTTCAGAGGGGAAATGTCTCGTAGACATCTAAACATGGCAAAGTACAACAACTACACACTGCTGTGTTGTATGGAATCACAAGCCAAACAGGTTGGGAACCAATGGTCTAATCTTTAACGATGTATTGTACTTAAGCGTATCATATATTTCTATAAGTAAAATCTTCATCTGTGAAATAACTAGTAACTCTGGAGTAAAAAGTACAATATTTCCCTCTGAAATGTTTCAAATAGAAGTATAAAGTAGCATAAAATGGAAATACTCAAGTAAAGTACCTCAAAATTGTAAGGTGCTATTGATAACATTGACAATATTCAGCCACTAGATGTAGCCCAATGTGGTTTGAATTTTAATTTGAGTCCATTAAAATTAAGACATGTCTCACGACTCTCCTCCAGTACGCCATGCTTTCAAAAAGAACAACAAAAACGAATCTGCTATCTGGCCTTCATCACTGAGAGGGGGAGATTTAGAGAAATTGGCATTCTGTGTTTATAAATCAGCACTTTAAGCAAAATAACAGCTTTTTTTATAACAATTATACATTTTCTCCTTCCCCATTGCCATTGTATTCACAACAAGTGGTTGCCAGTTTGTTGTGCAACCTGCATATTTTATGGTGGAGTGGAGTGAGACTCAGACAGACAGTCATGTCAACTGATGAGTCTTTCGTGGTACAGTAAAGAAGTAATGTAGCAACATCTAACTTTACATTAGCTGTAGATTAAGGTTACTTTGTGCGGTGGTGTTATAAGATTCATGTAACGCAATTTGGGGTAATCTGGGCTAATTTGGGGATATGGCGATCTAGTTTTAGATAACATTTATCTTGTCATCTAAGCAGTGGTGTAGTGCAGGGAATATGCAGGTACTGTACATGGCGTACTGTTTTCAGATGGCCATTCATTTCTAAATCCCCACTGATGCTTATATTCATTAAACATTGTTTGAGGGAACTATACTGTTAGGTAAATGGACGCAACCGTCAATGCTAAGATGCTAACGTAGCTCCTCGGGGATTGAAGTTGTTATTTTTCTTATTTTTACCATCTAACCAGTGACAACACATTAAGGTTGTAAGGACTATGGCAAGCTGAGGATGCTTGACCAACATTCAGATTTAGATTCAGACAACTTTATTGATCCCAAGCAGGGCGATTCATTTGCAGTTTACCCGGTCCATCAGTCCATACACATAACTTCAAAACTCACAGGCAGGTAGTTAAATGTGAGAGGCAACAGATCAACATACATGGGTCAATACAAAGGAACAACAGGCAGCAGTAAATACAATAAACCATTTTGTTATAAAATAGTTCATAACAGTTCACTTTAAATGACTGTCTGCGTTTAATAGACTGATAGCAAAAGGAATGAAGGACTTGGAGTAGTGGTTTGTTCTCCTAAAGGGCTCATTGTAACGCCAGCCTGAAGGCATTACAGTGAATTCACTGGACAGAACATGGTCAGATTGGCTGATAATTCATTTTGCTTTTTGGCCACCTGTTTCTCCAGAGGGAGCTCAAGTCTCTCTGCTGGGCTCCGATCATTGAAGCAGACTTTCACAATACCATTTAGGCTATTCTTGTCCTTCTCAGACATTACAAACTGGCACTGACCGTGGAGGGAACAGTCAGAGAAGACTCCTGTGACTTCTTGTGCTATTTTCAAACATGGGAACACAGTCATCATATATGGTGAGATTTGTCAGATTCACACGTTTGAATCACAGCTTTCTGTCTCGGCCTCCTTTTTAACGTAGACGTGCTCAGAATGTAGAGAACAGGTGGAGGCAGACAATTGGATAGCAAACTTTCAATTAATCGATCAGCTGAGAAAAATAACTTTGAAATGATTGATTAACCGCTTAAATCAATTTGTCTTGCAAAAACGTCCTAAATTTGCTGGTTTTGTCCTCTTAAATGTGAACATTTGCTGGCTTTCTTGGTGCTCGATGCTAGTTAAAGGAATTTCTTTAGATTGTTGGTCGGACAAAGCCAGCAATTTGAAGTAGAACTTCAACGATTTGTTGGTTATTCAAGTAGTCGATTGTCAGAAAATTATTGGCAACTATTTTGATAATTGATTGACAGGTTTGAGTAATTGGTTTCTCCAATGTATGGATTCTCTGCTTTTCTCTGTTTTATAATACTGGTGCAGTGCCCAAAAGGTAAAGGTCATTATTATATCGCCAACATCTGGCCAAATTGCACCAACTTCGACGCTGCACTCCCTTGGGTCCTGAGAAATACACCCGCCAAGTGTAAAGTAGATTGGATGAGCAGTTCTCTAGATATGCAAAAAACATACAGAAAGACAGACAGACAGAGACTCCTCACTTTATAGTTAGATAGGTAACTGAAGATCTTTGGGTTTTGGACTGTTGGTGGGACAAAACAAGACATCTGAAGACGTCACCTCAGACTGAATGATTAATCGATTAATCAAGAAAAGAATCAACAGATCAACCCTCTGAGACACCCGCGATCCTGACTGGCTTTACCGTCTTTCAGAGGCTGTACCAGGTTCAGTTTTAGGGCTGGAGTGAAGATACAGATATCATATGAAACTAGAAAACCTAAGGAATACGTTGCTCTATTGCTGGCATGGCCATTTTCAAAAGGGTCCCTTGACCTCTGACCTCAAGATATGTGACTGAAAATGGGTTCTATGGGTACCCACGAGTCTCCCCTTTACAGACATACCCGCTTTATGATAATCACATGCAGTTTGGGGCAAAAACCAAGCAGTTTTTTGCATGCAGTATTAATGTGTTATTTTCGCCTATTTTAAGATGATGTATTTAATTATTTTTGCATACTGGGGTCCCTAAACAGTCTTGGAATTACATAAATAGGGTACCACTGTAAAGCTGAGACTCTTGTGGATCCAATAAGCTCAATTGTATTCATGTGTGATGATGTTAGTCCCCATAGTAGCCATTTCATTGTAATGAGACCATTTTTAACAATTTGACCTCACTGTATATAATGACCTGCCGTGACCTCTAGGATAATCACAGCCTCCCGAAACTTTACAGTTGCAAACTACAGACCTACAGAGACCTACTGTAGGGCATTCAGAGGATGGATGGCTTTCCTAGATAAATTGACAATAAGGGGGTTTCTGAATAGTTTCCAGAACAGAAGTGCTCGCCATCCAATTGCCGAAAAATGCAATTCTTGTAGAAATCTCAAAATTTCAAAGGTTTTTGAAAACAAACAGCATGGCTTTTTGATGGTGTCTTTCAAGGTCTTGGTGTCTTAATGGGGTATTTTGGAGGGATTATTGATAATTTTTATTCATTCTCGAGTGGTAAAAAAATGTTAAATTTAGCCCCAAATCTGTGTAACAACAGCATGAGAATAGCCATTATATACTTCCATCATAATGTTCTAAACCCTTATACACTTTCACAATTTATTTTAATTAATTATTAATTAATTAATTTTAAGACATCAGGGTTTTTGGAAACTTTGATGGACACTTTTCACTATTTTCTGACTTTTTATGGACTAAATGATTAATCAAAAAATAAAAAATAAATCAATGACATTGAGATTTAAAGAAAAAAAAAAGTTAGTTGAAGCCTCAAACGATTCACTGAAATAGTTGCTGTCTGGTTTTTAATTTTCTCTTAGAAACAAATAAGAAAATCTGATCACATAAATCAAGCCTTTGCTGTGACCATGGAAGCTGTTAAAATCTGGTAAACATCTTGTAGTATATCTGACCATCTAGTGGGGTTTAAATGGGTTCAAAAAAACAAGGATGGGTTTTTCTCAACAAGCAGAAAACTGCAAATTATCTCCAGCATATGCTCCAGCTCTGACCGTTGTTTACATCCCACTGGTGCTCTCTGTTTGGCTTTCTGTGTGTAACTTCTCAGTCTAACCTTCCTGGCTTTCTGAGCAGTGTGTAACTGTGTCTCCCAGCAGGCATTGCTGCAGGACTAGGATGACTGGAAAGACCCTGACCAGCAACGTTACCAACAAGAATGACCCACGCTCCCTCAACTCCCGCGTCTTCATCGGCAACCTCAACACGGCTGTGGTAAACAAGAGCGACATT
>CAKAKQ010038121.1:0-12070 GCA_916700675.1 Helicolenus avius
CGGGTCAGGCTCTGACAAGCTCCAGATGGGACTAGGGTACACTCCTGCAATTCCCTCCAACACTGAGAAATCAATTAAGATTTTAACTCAACATGTCAGAGAAAATGAACAGCAGCAGCACACTGTAAGAAGAAAGAAAAGGAGCCAACTGTAGAAGATGGAGGGAATTTAGACACAGGAGGCATCAGCATAAGAAACATGACAATATGAAAGTTGAACAAGGGAAACTGGGGAACTGCTGAGAGCAAAACTTAAAACAAATACTCGCCATCAAACATATCCCCGAATCAAACCGCTGAGACATCTCGAGCTGTGAGCAAGTCTGCCTAACAACAGCCCCTGCAGCCTGACCTACAAATCTGACAACTTTCTCATCCTTGGGTGCTTCAGTGGGGAGCTCAGAACAATCCCATTCCCCATTGTGCGCTCAAAGACCCAATTTGAAACACAATTAGCCAGTCGTAGTAGTACACCCTGCCTCTCGTTCACTCAGCTCGGTAGCACCTTGCTTGCACTGAACCTTCCCGGCGTTTATCTTTCAGACTGAAGCCTCCCGCCAGCTCTCCCTGCCCTGCTAAGTGAAGCTGGCACTAGATACGCATGCCATCTCGAGAGATGTCACAATAATAGAAACCTGCGCAGTGATCCCTCCCTTGAAAGCACCCCCCGTGTAACATCTATTAACACTGAAGTGATGAGATCACAGAGAAAGCAGGATTATCTTCAACCACTCTTAAGTTATTATGTCATTTAACTATACCTCTGTCCTCATATAACTTACTCTGTGAAGAAATCCACTTAGTTAAGCTGCTGCAACTTCACACAGAAACCAGATTGTTGAGAGATATTTGGCCCATTATGTAGATCTTCTCATCATGGGGTGCTTGAACTGCTTCAGCTAATGGGATCTCACCATACGCTTCCTGTCGGACGGTTAAACCGGTGACAACTCAATCTAATGCATATAGTTATCTCTTGTTATAAAACCCTCATTATGTACTTTAAAGTGCCTTTAATACATGGTTGGCCACTAGGGGACAGAAAAAGAACAAAACAGCTGTCAGACCAACAGCTCTGACATATTATTGTTTTGTTAAAGCTCGGGTTGGTAATCTTAAAAAACAACAAGAGCATACTCAGTTTAAAAATGATCGAACCAAAGAACAGAGCACAGTGTTGCCACCTCTTTACCAATGAAAGTAGCAGCACTAGCTCCAAACGTCCCTAAATCTAGAGAGAAAGTTGCCAAGTCGACCACACTGACAGTCCGTCCCTTCAGGTCTTCCTCCAAAGCCACTCCCCCAAAATTATCATAATGAACGTAAACAACGAACACGGCTATTATTAGTACTCACAGCTGTCAAGCTAACAGCTTATGGAAGACTCCGGTGACGCGCGATGAGTACACGGGCAGAGTGGGCGAATGCTTTCAAATCACCTGTAGTCATTTATGTCAATATTAAAATAATAATGGCATTGATTATACTGATTAATGCAGCCTTAAGTTAACCATTGCATTAGTAGTATATGACAGTAGTATATGCTAAAGATCGAATGTTCAGCTCAAGTTTATCTAAAATTTAAAAAAACGACAAATTGTGCAATAAAAGCTCCGTTTATTTAAAATCTTATCTGTGCACAAAATGGTGCAGCCCCAGGCTGTAGCTACTGAACGGCACCAGCTCCTTCTCAGGGTGTCAAATACTGACACTTTGTCACAGCACAAGGCACACTTTAGCGCCGGTATGAGACGCACCGGGCGTTCCATTAACCCCAATGTAAACCCATCTGCGGCACTATGAAACGCTCAGAGAAAGTGAGCTGGGACTGTGGTGACGTAGTTTAAAGAGCGAAAACAGGCACACAGGGCGGGCGGGAAGGGAATGTGGATGGGTCCAACAAACACAAGATAACAAGACCGCTGTTTGTTTCACTTTACAATGAGCTGTTAGTTTGTGTTCACAACATTCAGTTTCATTTTCACTGTACAAACGTGGTGGTTTTAAGCCCAACCACATCGTTTTTTCCTAAACCTAACTAAGTTGTTTTGATGCCTGAACCTAAAGTGACGCCAAGGGGCGTGACAAAGCAGCAGTATGTAACGAGTTGGGTTGTGTTGATAGCACTTCTATTGTTTCTGAGAATTGGAGGGTTTGGGGGGTTTAATGACGCCAAGAGGAATTATTACATTCTTTCAGTTATGGTGGGATTTGAAGGCTGATTCTCATGTTTTTTTATACTAAATATTTTTAAATTTGACAGTGTTGGCAAAAATGAAATCTAATTAAGGTTTTGAAACAGCATTCAGATGGTGACAGAATTTACAGAATATATACAGTTAAAGTAACGAATAAAATGAGGGGAAAACATTTACAGGCTTTTTTTTAGAGGCTCAAGCATTTCATCTTGCACTGGGAAGAATTTGACAAATACCAGTATTTCTAAAAATCCTTTTCATGGCCCTGGTGCAGACATAATTTATCAGCATGTCTTTGTCAAGTTAAGTCAGTTTTATCCAGCATAAAATCACAATTTTTTACCACCAACAAAGACCCTTCATTTAGAAAAGGAAAAACTCTAATTTAAAATTCTAATTAAAAATTTAAATAATCACATTTTTTTTAATGAAAAAAAAATTCAATCAGATTTGCCCCCACGATGCCTAATACATTTTATACTTTATTTCCTTTGAAATGAAATTAAACAGGAGCTTTTAACTTCACAATAAACATAAAAAAACAACCTGCCATTGTACAAATGTGATTATGGTGTCTGAATTATCACTGTAAAACAAAACATTGAGGTGATGAAAACTACCATTAGGTGTGATTAGAGCCCTATATAGTTTAGTGATGTTATTACTCTCTGAATAAAGCTGTGGGACTTTGGGGATTTTCCTTATGTTGGCATGTTCCACGTTTGGCTGCCTGCTCCATCTGTTCCTGTGAACGTGTCAGTCTGACAGCACTTTATTAACGCGTCTAATAACAAGCAGCTTGTTGTCAGTCAAACTGCAGTATGAGAGAGAGTCTGCCCCCGCATCCTCATCTTCCTCTTCCTCCTGCCTCTGCATCATCAGCAGCAGCAGCACCTCCAGCCTCATATTATGGTTTAGAAAGTGCGCATGAGATTCCGCCCCTATCATGGCAGCGTGGTGCAATCCACAACAAAACAAAGAGGACAGCCCGACAACACTAAGTCTGCACACACACACGGATAGTTAAGGTGTAAACAAACAAGAGCATAAAGAAAACTGTAGTCTGTGCACAAATTGCATCCGCTCGTGAAGTGCGCAGCTCGTGCAGAAGCATCCTGTCAGGTAAACATGAGCGCGTGTGTGAGGATGGATGGACACGAGGCTGTCCGCACAACAACTCAACTTCTGTCAATCATGTCAGGTGTGCTGCAGCGTGTGTGTGCGTGTGTGTGTGTGTGTGTGTGTGTGTGGGGTGTGTTTTTACCTTGACCCTCGTTCATCTCCTGAGTGTCGCTCCCCCCCTGTAGGATGTCGCTCTTTAGACCGGCCAAAATATTTTAGAGATTTCCAAGTCTCGTAGTTAATCGTGAGATTTTAACATTCGTTCTCATGCAATACTTCTGACGTTTCTCAAAGCTGTAGTGTGACACTTGGTGAGAAGAGAGGAGGATTTTTTGGGAAAGTTTAAAAGAAATGGCACCATGGTAACATCACCACTGCAGCAGATCATATTCACATATTATCTAAGTAAAAATACCATAATATGAACATGCACTATATTCATTTTTAACAGTCTCTTCTGCACTATATTCACTTATTTAATAGTCCTGTATCACAGCTGTTACCCTGCACTATATTCAGTTTTAACAGTTTTCTTCATCTCCTTGTATTTTTATATCTGGTATATTTATTTGTATTTTGCACTACTAACTTTTTTACTGCCTTTTTACTAACATGTTTTGCACTATGGAACTGTGATGCTGGAAACTTGAATTTCCCTCGGGATCAATAAAGTATCTATCTATCTATCTATCTATCAATCCATCTATCTATCTATCTATGATCCATTTTAAGCAGCAGTTGAATGTAACACATTTAAGTACAATTTTGACGTACTTGTACATTACTTGAGTATTTCCATCCTATGCTATTTGTTAGTGATAAAAACTGAATAGTATAGTATTCTATAATAATGTAACACTATCAAAAGGAGCCATTCTGCAGGAGTACTTTTGATACTTTAAGTATATTTTACTCATAATACCACTTTTTTACTCATGTAACATGGTCCCTATTAATATTATATTTAGGGCTGTCAATCGATTAAAATAGTTAATCACGATTAATCGCATGATTGTCCACAGTTAATCGCACATTTTTTATCTGTTCAAACTGTACCTTTAAAAGGGAGATTTGCCAAGTATTTAATACTCTTATCAACATGGGAGTGGGCAAATATGTTTGCTTTATGCAAATGTATGCATATATTTGTTATTGAAAATCAATTAACAACACAAAACAATGTGAAATATGGTCCAGAAACCCTCACAGGTACTGCATTTAGCATAAAAACTATATGCTCAAATCCTAACATGGCAAACTGCAGCCCAACAGGCAACCACAGCTGTCAGTGTGTCAGTGTGCTGACTTGACTATGACTTGCCCCAAACTGCATGTGATTATCATAAAGTGGGCATGTCTGTAAAGGGGAGACTCGTGGGTACCCATAGAACCCATTTACATTCACATATCTTGAGTCAGAGGTCAAGGGACCCCTTTGAAAATGGCCATGCCAGTTTTTCCTCACCAAAACAAACTAAAGGTTACACACTGGTCATTTAATGTAGCATGAGATCCAGCATCTCAACAAAATGCACTGTACTGCTGTGTCGCAATGCTTATATCTTTTGTATGTAAATTCTTAATATACTATATAAAGCAACTGACATCAGATACATTTTGTGGGCTAAAAATAAAAAAATCTCCTTAAGAAATGTAGAAGAGCTGAAATTACCCAGAATGAAAATAAAGTACTGCTAGCCTGAAAAGTACAGTTGGTGTTCAGCTTAAACAGAGAACGCAGTTTTTTCACATCAAACGTCGCCCTTAATTGCTGTAAAGGACACAAGCAGAGGAAAAGTAACATGGCGGCGGGAATCAGCAGCGAGCCTCTCAGTTAGGAGAGCTATTAACAGCGTGGCAGTGACAGGCGCCAGAGTGATGTGCAGAGACGTAATAAGGTTACCGGCAGCATGTGGTAGCTGGTGCCAGACTAACGGTGCCTTGTGGGATCTTACCAGCTCCTCCTAATGCACAGCTTTGGGGGAAGCTGTCATTGAGGATGTCGGATGTAAAAAGAGGTGATTTTTATATCATCTGGCAAACTGTGAATTACAGATTTCTGTTTGTTTTGTGAGCAATAAAGGCTGAGGAGAACATCTGTATTGTTGTTATTGATAATTGGCCTTTTTGGAGAGGAGAAGTGTTTCTTTTTGTGTAAGAAAAATAAGAACACATTTATGATGATTATGACACAAATATTTAACATGTATATTATTAGTAAAGTCAATACTACACACAATCATTTTCACTACATTTTTTAATAAAAGATTGCAAAAGACTCTATGAAGAGTTACAATCATTTTCTTCATTGTCTTGATGCCTGTACAGTTGTCGAATAGGTTTTACACTCCTTAAACAGAGGACAACACTGTGGTGAATTAATGCAAAATGAAAACATATGAACTGTACATCTATGCCCATGTCAAGTCACACACTCACACACTCTGATAACACTCTTCACAAGCACACCTGGACATCAGTGGTTACTCTACGGCACACTCGCTGTGTACCGTCCTGCTATCGCTATCTCATCATAAGGTACTATAAACATACACTGAAGAGTATCACAGCCAGCTTACAGTGAAATAATATGTACATGTTTACATAAAAAACATTTTTTAAAAAAGGTGAGAATCATCATAATGCAGAGACTTGAGATATCAGGTCTTCAGTTTGTTGAATGACTGAAAACAGGACGATGATTTCCCCCTCAGTTCTTTTTGTGGAGAAACTTCATTTTACTTCCTGAAAACAGTTAAAACAATTTCATTAAATTGTGTAAAATGCATCAACATCTGAGAGGTTAAAATCAATTCAGGTTATTAAACAGTATTTGGGGATTAAACCAAACTGAGATTACGTAAAGTTGCAACACGTTCTCATCCCAGTTTATTACACAGCTTTGTTTAATACTCAATTCTGATTGGTCAGTCACAGCGTTCTAAAACTGCTTGAAAAAAAAGCATGGAAAAAGATTTAAAAATTATAATTTACTTTTGTTTTTCGGTCTTGTACCTGGTTATGATACCACAACAAGTTCTTGGCGTTTCTAAAGCATACATGTTTAAAATAAAGCTGGTCGCCAGTAAAAAGTCAAGGACCATCCACATTAGCAGACTGGTTTTGGACAGACTGTACATTTTATTTTTTAAATGGAAAAATTAACATTTGCTTTGAGAATCAATACAGAAATATTTGATAAATGTTGGAAAGGATGTATTGAGTTCATTAACCTATATAGAGCAGATTTCAGGTATAATAGCACCAGTTGTATTGTAACCCCCCTGGTTATCTGTTATACATAGATTCTTGTTTTGTTTGTTTTTGTAGTGTCAAGTCTTGTTTGGCTTCAAGAACAAAAGTGTACAGCGTTAAATGTTTTGTACCTGTTGACCTCCTACTCAAATAAAAAGAAAATATCAAATTTCTGTAGTCGGAGTCTAGCCTCGTGTGTCTGCTGCAGGACTCACCAAGGCCTTTCAGAAACTTGTTGACTCCACTTTGCTCCGTGTCTGGCAGCTCCTCCAGATACTGATCCACCCTCTGCTCAAACAGACCTGTCAACGGGACAATAAAAAAAGAAGAAACATCTTAGTACTCCAGGAGGTTCCAGTTCCTCGTGTCTGCCAAGGAGCTCAGTGGTGTGGTGAGAAAACATGCTGATGATAACTTTCAGCCACTAGGGATCAGTATTACTGCAGTGCCCTCTCCTGCACAGTTAGTATTATAGTTAGTAGAGGGAAGGAACAGTGTACAGTCATGGAAACAACTGACAGTCTACCTTTAGCCCGGGTCTTCCTCAGCTCCCGATCCTGAATGAACCCTGCAAACATCTGAGACTCCATGAAGACGCCCAGGAAACGGCGGATGCTTTTAGACGCCACAGACTTGCGGAAGGCCTCTCTTTGGAAAATGCGCTCTCCGCGTTCGTTTTGAGTGATAAACAGGGAGTAATGGCCGATGGTCTCCAGGAAGAAACGGATGAAGGCCTCTGACACCAGGCTGTTCAAGGAGTTATACTCTGTAGACATAAAAGAAAGGAGATTAATCACAGTTCAGTTATCCATAAGATAGAAATAAATCAGACATGTCACGTATGGCATGTTGATATTTTCCAAGAAATAGTCAGATGAGGTTAAAGCAGAGTACATGGTTCAGCTCACAGCTATTGGTAACTGTGTGAACATTTCCCATCATGCTTCGTCAAATCAGCCTGAATCTAATTAACCACAAAGAAATAACAATAATGTGGTTCGCCTCTTTATTTCTTCTATTCTTCTCACGTTGGTGTTGTCAAAGTCTGTCAAAAGTATTGAGCTAGAATAACAGGTTACAGAGGCACTGACCTTCATGGCTAGAAAAAAAAATCATTAAAGAACAATTTCAACATGATTGTTTTTTTTTTTTCATTTTCTGCCTTCCTTTGCTGTTTTACATTATTGCTAAGGTTTGTTAGTTTCGTCTCATGTCAGTTTTGTACAGTAGAGGTTAGGAGTTATGGCCAGCTCGTAGGCCTGACACACTGTCTAAATATTACAAGGAACTAGAGTCAAGCTTAAACATCCATTTAATCTAACAGACTGTACGTTGCATAAGCTTTGGTTTGCACATTAGCAAGAAAATGTTGTGATTGACATGCGGCAGATGTAACGCAGACACAGCGTTACACAGTGTTAGCTGTGGGTTTTATTTTGGAGAAGAATGTGGAAAGCAGAGTCGGACAGTCAGTCCCATGTCGGCTCTCTTCCTGATTAATGCAGTGATATGGAACAGTGCGCATGTCTTTGAAAGAGTAAGATCAGGTTTTCTTTATTATTGTCTCTTGAATGCCCATATTCTTTTCTTATTATTTGCTCTGTGAAGCACTTTGTAACTGTTGTTTCACAAACTAGAATGGCATTCGGAGAGCGCAGACCACCGCCAAGGTGCCTGACTTTAAAAACAGACCACAGCTGGCGGTACCGTGAGGTGGCTTATTATTAACACTGTGTGTTTCTGTGTAACGTATCGGCGGATGCCTCAGCAGCCTTGTTATGTCTGTATAACGTTACACTACGTTGTCTCTCATCCCGTCATCTACCGCTTTTTTCTTTCTCATCGCGTACGGCCAGCAGCTCCCACACCTTGAAGTCTCGCCACACATCCACACACGTATCTCTCTGCTCTCAGAAGGAAGAAGGCAGGGTCACGCTTCATCAACGCGTCATCAATTACAATGCGCATGTGTTTTACCCTGTGGTTTTAATGCTCGGGCTGATCGGAATCCATAAAAAAATTCCTGAATCCGGATCATGATCTGGATCGCCACCAAAATCAAATGGATTGTTCATTGTGCTGCACCCCACCCCTCCCAAAAATTATATTCAAATACATCGCAAACTTTTGGAGTAATCCTGTTAACAGACAGACAAACATGCCAACGGCTCTTGGCTTTGGCGGAGGTAATAAACCTATTATTGATCTCCAGGGGTTACACCCTCACAAAACCCTGATTCCCATACCGGGAGTTGAACCCGGGCCGCCTGGGTGAAAACCAGGAATCCTAACCGCTAGACCATATGGGAGATACATATAAGAAGCAATGAAATAGGAGCTACTATGCTTTTGAGCCTTTTCCCTTTCCCTTCATGTGTTAAATAGTTTGTTGTGCATGTAAAAGGTCTGCAAAGTTACAAAGCTCAAAGTCCAGGCTAAAGGGAGTTACTCTCTCCCACAGAAATACTACTCATGAACTGCCTGAAACGTCTTGCTTGAACTCCTGCCTTTTCTTCCTTAAGGGCGATGATGTCACCAAGTAACACATTTGCATAATACCTGCCTAACGGCTAGTTTGGCACGCCCTCAAACAAAGCTGATAAAAAAAGAGGTGCTGCAGGACAGACGGTATGAGAAAAATAAAGCGTTCTTTGAACATTGAAGCATGTAAACATGTTCTAGTAGAAACCCAAAATACAAGTATGCACCTGAAAATAAGCACGATAGGTCTTCTTTAACCTAAAGATCTAAAACACAACTATACCCATCTTATTTTGAAAAGAAAATAAACTTGTAGTGTAGTAGTGTGTTTCACTGTTACTGTTTTTTCTTTTTCTTTTCACAAATGTACAACTCGTGGACATTTCAGTGTTGTTTTGTCACCCAAATGTGTCACCAGTAAACTCAACATGTACCTCTCATCATCACAAACGTCACATCACCTCACCTCTAAGGTGAGCCTTTGTGACTCACTGTAATGAGAAGTCTGTAGAGAAGACGTCAGAGTTTCAAAGAGACTTGGACTGAACATGTTCTGCTACAGGAACTGTGGCTCTAATTAACAAGGAAAACCCCAGTCTTCGTAGGAAGTGATGATTAGCCACTTATTCACCTTCGTCTGACTCGCTGTCAGAGTCCTGACTGATGATGTCATTCCTCTGCTCCAGCGCTTGCTCAAGAGCTGCCTGAAGTTTCCGCGGCAACAGCGAGGCCTCGTCGTCCATCTATAAACAACCGAAAACACTGCAGTCACCAGCGATAAACAACGATGTTTGGAGAAAACGTTTCAAAGGCTCAGACTTACAACAGAGAACCGCATGTTTTACAGCCCTGCTTAAAGCAAGACCATGTTAACGTTTGAAAGAAGAAAAAACACACTTACTCAGCTCAATACATTCAGAGGTTTGCTGCTTCAGCCTTACATGGTCTGGTATGACCAGTAACTTATGATGGCTAATGTTTGCTAGCTTTAGTTAAAAACATTAGACACATATTGTTGCTGCTTAACTTACATTACTGAGATTTGCTATTGTTACACAACATTATAGCATGACGCATATTAACATTTAAATTGTTTTAAACACACACACACACACACACACATATTTCACCAGGAATCATTTTTGTTTTTTCTGCTTGTGGTCCCATTGCAATCGCATTTATGTGTTGTTGTTTTTTCTGCATTTTTTGCCCTTATTAGATAGAGGGATGAAATGCATGAAAGGTCCCAAGCAGGCCTCATGCTGAGGACATTGTGAAATGACTCAAAAAAACGTGGGAAATTTAGAGAAATTGGCATTATGTTGTGATTGCCAGTTGTGACCACAGTGGCCCCTGTTCAGCAAGTTATATAGTCTTGCTTTAAGGTCAGTTCTTTCTTTTCATACACTAACCTGTCTGATGAATCGGTCAGTTCCCAGGTCGACCATTAAAGCCTGAGAAGAGGAAAAGAAGAGTACATCATTCTTCGGAACGAATTAAGAAGCTTTCCTTTATTTCCTACAAGCAGAGCTGCTTATTCCACATTGGCTCTATGCAAAACACAATCTGTAAAATAAATAAATAATAAATAACCATCACCTTCAAAGAAGCTACAGCACAAAAAAATCTGATATAAAACACATTTCTTAAACAAGGTTGTTTTTTTTAGAAGTGTTTTCATGAGTCAATCAGCAGCAGGAAGAGTGACGCAAACAGACAGTAGATGTTAACAGGTCGGTGTTAACTGTGACTGACGCCTGAGAGGTATGCGTAGATGTAGCCAATGCTGACATAAAACAAACCTTCAACAATTTTCAGCAGCAAACCAACTCCCTGTGTAACTGATTAAGACTATGCTTCAGGGCTTCTTCTACCAAAATATTTATTGTGATCCAAAGCTAGAAAGAGAAGGAGGATAGAGATCTTTGGCTGGTGCCGCACTAACACTGGCTCTGGCTCTGGCTCTGTATCTGATGTATCTGTGTGAATGCTTACACATACATGAACAGTATAGAGATAATGTATTTTCTGGTTTCAGAAAAAAGTCACGGCTTGACTTTCAATCCAGATCTTTTCAGGTAAACAAGTAGATTGATGAACAGGAATACAGCTGATTCTTTCACAGAGAATCTGCTTTATTAGGGCTGCAACTAACCAATATTTTCATTCATCGCTTAATCTAATAATTATTCTCTTGATTAATCCTTTGGTCTGTAAAATGTTAGCAAATCATGGAAAATTACAAGAGAGTACAAGTTCTCAAAACCCTTGCTGACTTTTTAAAAATGTCTCGCATTGTCTGATCGATCGGTCCACAACAAATACATCAAAGATATTAAGTTTATGGTCATAGAAGAGTATTAAAACCAGAATAACATCTTATAACTTAGGCTAAACTGAATTATATATATTTTCTAAATCAATATTTTCATGCAAATGGCTCAAATTGCTTTTTGTAATGCGAGAGGGGTCAACTGTACCAACTGAACTGGACAGAAGAACAGAAATGTATCATCCATGGTCAACTCCATAAGGTGATAATATGTCAATGTTGTCTTTACAGCTTATTTCACTGCCCCCAAGTGGCCAAAAAAACAATGACTGCATCTTTCAGTTGCTCCGGTCTGAAATGTACGGTCTTAAAATGTGACCACAGTTTTGAATCCTCTCCTTTGGTTGGAAGTCACCTGGCTTGTTCCCTGATACAATAAGACTAGAGGCAGAGGAGATCAAACAGATGCAGCAACAGTCGGCCAATTTATAATGAAGTTACTCTGAATCTGTGTTGTTGTAATTTATCAGCCAAGACACTAATATCCACTATTATCCAAGAAACAGGTTTCAATCAGAGAGAGATGAGAACAAGATATGGTGTACTCACTTCTTCCACAGGCAAATCCTTGAGCTTTGGCAAAGAGCTGGACAGCAGCCCCACCAGGAAGGGAGTGGGACAGCAAACAATATCCAACATGGAGCCCGGCAGCACGGGGATGAAGGTGTGTTGCCAGGAGAAGG